>QPGU01000550.1:45074-60675 GCA_004135705.1 Alloteropsis semialata | reverse complement strand
TTTTTTGTTCTTGAGGCGATTTCCAATCGGCTTTTAAGCCTGACGCATAGCATCGGCTTTACGAGTTTACCCAAATGCTAGGGTAATACTTCTTCAAATATTTCCCGTTCAATGCTTTAGGAAACACTTCTCCTTCAAGTGTCCGTAGAATATAGGCATTTCCAGGAACACATCGGACGACTTGATAAGGTCCCTCCCAGTTTGGTGACCATTTACCGTATTTGGGATCCTTAGAACCAATTGGCAGAATAACCTTCCAGACAAGATCGCCCTCTTTGAATTCTTTCCCTTTAACTTTCTTATCATAATGCCTCGCTACTCTGAGTTTATTAGCCTCAATATTTTCAAGAGCGCGCAGCCGACGAACAGCCAAGTCATCAGACTCACTATTCATGAGATCCATGTATTCGCCGGCCTTCAGTTTATCCTGAAGTTCGATACGCCTTGATCCAGTACGAATCTCCCATGGAAGAACGGCTTCATGTCCATAAACCAATTCATACGGAGAAATCTTGATCGATCCATGACAAGCCATTCGATATGCCCACAGAGCTTCAGGAAGCACAATATGCCATTTTCTTGGATACTCTTCAATCTTCCTATCAATCAGCTTGATCAAACTTTTATTGGAAGCTTCAGCTTGACCATTGGCTTGTGCATAATACGGCGATGAATTAAGAAGCTTAATACCCATATCAGCAGCAAAATTTTTGAACTCGTCCGATGTAAACATCGTACCCTGATCTGTTGTGATCGTCTGTGGAATTCCAAATCGGTAAATAATGTGTTCTCTAACGAATTCAATAACATTCTGTGTCTTCACCTCCCTCAAAGGAATAGCTTCAACCCATTTGGTGAAATAATCTGTTGCTGCTAATATGAATTTATGCCCCTTACTTGAATGTGGAAAAATTTGGCCGATCAAGTCAATTCCCCATCCTCTGAACGGCCATGGCTTGATAACAGGGTTCATGGCCGATGCTGGAGCCCTTTGAATGTTTCCATACCTTTGACATTCTTGGCATCCCTTATAATATTCAAAGCAGTCCTCTAGAATCGTTGGCCAATAATACCCATTTTTTCTTATCATCCATTTCATCTTGAACGCCGATTGATGAGCCCCACAGACACCTTCATGAATTTCTCCCATTAAAACCTTGGCTTCTTCAGGTCCGATACATCTCAACAGGACTCCATCAATCGAGCGAAAATAAAGCACTCCTTCAACCAAGACATGCCTGATCGACTTATAACGTATTTTTCTGGAAGTCTTGACAGAAGGATCCCTCAAATATTCAACGATTTCTTTTCTCCAATCCCCTTCTGGTATCTCCTGCACCATCACATCGGACGTGGGCCGATAGCCAGACGCCTTCTGCGCCAGCCGATTTGCTTCTTCGTTATGATGTCTTGGAACATGCTTAAGAGTTACCAAGGCGAATTGACTAATCAAATCTCGGCATTTTTCAAAATAAGATAACAGAGCATCCATCTTGCAATCATATTTGCCGAGTAATTGATTGATAATCAGCAAAGAATCTCCAAATACTTCAACAAACCGAGCACCAATATCTTTAAGAATTTGGAGACCTTTCATCAATGCTTCATACTCTGCCTGATTATTTGTGCATTTCTCAATTGGAAAAGCAAATTCAAACCTTGCCCCCCGAGGCGAAATAATAACAAGGCCGATTCCACAACCATCATTGCAAGAAGAACCATCAAAAAATATAGTCCAAGGAACCGCGTCAACCACATCAGCCTCCTTCATCGGACCAGATACATCAAGCTCTGCCATGCCTTGCTTAACAGCATCAATGTTAGGTCCACAATGATCAGCAACTAAATCAGCCATTATCTGCCCTTTCACTGCTTTGGCCGATTCGTACCTGAGATCAAACTCCGTCAGAGCAAAAACCCACTTGCCAATTCTTCCTTTCATGATTGGCATCGATAGCATATACTTGATCACATCCTCTCTACAGATCACAGTACACTCGGCTGACAGCAAATAATGCCTTAACTTTGTACAAGAAAAATACAAACAAAGGCAAAGCTTCTCCACATATGAATACCGAGTCTCAGGATCTAGCAATCTTCGGCTCAAATAGAATATAACTCGTTCTTTTCCATCAACCTCTTGAATTAAAACAGAGCCGATTGCATGATCAAAAGCCGATAAATAAAGCTTGTACGGCTTACCCTTTTGTGGTGGAATAAGAACTGGTGGATACGCTAGATATTGCTTGATCTCATCCAACGCCTTTTGATGTTTAGGCTCCCAAACCAATTCTTCTTCATTTTTCAGCTTCAAAAGAGGAGTAAACGCCTCCAATCGGACCGACATATTTGATATAAACCTTCTCAGAAAATTAATCTTTCCAATCAAACTCTGCAACTCCTTTTTGTTTGTTGGAGGTTCAATATCATCAATCGCCTTGCGGTTCCGATCATTTACCTCAATTCCTCTCTTATGCACCAAGAAACCGAGAAATTGGCCGGCCGATACGCCAAAAGCACACTTGAGTGGATTCATCTTCAACCCATGTTGCCTTGTACACTCCAGTGTTTCCTTTAAATCGGCCAAATGTTCTAGATAACCTTTTGATTTGACTACCACATCATCAATGTAGATCTCGACTATCCTGCCGATCAACCTATGAAAAATATAATTCATAGCACGTTGATAAGTAGCACCGGCATTCTTCAAACCAAAAGTCATAACAACCCACTCATATAAACCGAGAGCACCTGGACATTGGAATGCGGTTTTAGGAATATCTTCTTCCGCCATGAAAATCTGATTAACCAGCATTACCATCCAGGAAACTCATCACTTTATGGCCTGATGCTGCATCAACAAGCATATCGGCCACCGGCATTGGATACTCATCCTTCGGGGTTGCCTTGTTCAAGTTCCTGTAATCAATGCAAACACGTAGCTTTCCATTCTTCTTATAAACAGGAACTATATTTGATACCCACTCAGCGTATCGACACGGCCTGATAAACTTAGCTTCAAATAGCTTCGTTATTTCGGCCTTAATTGGTTCATGCATCTCAGTCTTGAACTTCCTTGGATACTGCTTATGTGGCCGATACCCTGGTTTGATAGGTAGCCGATGTTCAACAATATCACGGCTTAAACCTGGCATTTCATAATATTCCCAAGCAAAACAATCAGAATACTCTTTCAAAAGCTTTATTAACTCCTGTTTATACTCGGGATCCAACTTAGTACTAATATACGTTGGCCTTGGTCTATCACCAGATCCTATATCTATTTCTTCTAATTCATCGGCCGACGTAAATCCAAATCCTAATTTGCCGAATTCACTTCGGTCTTCAAGATCTTCTATATAATCATCCATTTAAAACAATGTCTCAGAGCCGACTGCTTGGATCGGCCTTAGTCCTTGATCGGACACCTTGAGGAAGTCACCATCCCATGCCTTCCCTGACAGGCATTCAACTCCTTCAAACTCCCAAATTGTTGACTCGGCTGTAGCAATGCTAACCGAATCATCAGCTGGGACGATCTCCACCTTATTGCCTTGCCATTGGATCAAACATTGATGCATTGTGGATGGGATGCAGCAATTGGCATGAATCCAATCACGTCCGAGGAGCATGCTGTAGGAACCTTGGCCATCAATCACAAAGAAGGTGGTTGGCAATGTCTTGCTGCCGATGGTCAATTCAACATGAATTGCCCCCCGAGGCTCCAAAACATTCCCACCAAAGTCTTTGAGCGTCATGTTTGTCTTGATCAGATCATCAATCCCTTTCCCCAGCTTGCGGAATGTGGAATAGGGCATGAGATTGACTGCAGCTCCTCCATCAACCAGCATCTTGGTCATCGGCTTTCCATCAACATATCCCTTGATGTACAGAGGCTTCAGGTGCCGATACCCATTTGCATTTGGCTTCTCAAAGACCGCCTTCTCTGAATCAAGAACCAAGCATGCAGCGGCTTCTTCCAGTTCATAATCGACCTCATGGTCGTCCTGTTCATCAGGAGCAGCAAAATCAGAAGGCAACATCAAAACCATATTTATTGCGGCCGATGTGCTTGCTTCATCATCATTGGCCGTCTTGACACGCCACCTTTTTTCTTTTGCCAACTCCTGCTCCCGAATTTGCTCATTATAGCGCAACCTCTGAACACGTCTCTTCTTGGATTTAGAGATCCCTGATGGGCACCACTGTCCAGGCCTCATTGGAGGTTCATCAGTCCGATTCTGAACTGGAGCCTTTTCTTCCATTTTTTCAGGGCCATGAGCATTAGCCCGGCCTTCATTATTTTTGTGGCCATAAGTATTAACCCGGCCTTCATCTCTTTGATGATGATCATCAATCCTGACGCCGATCCGTTCATGAACTGATCGTCGACCTCTCTTGGAAGCTCTATACTCCTCATACTGGAAACTGCATTCAGGACAATCTGCTTTTGACGGCAATCTGAGCTTCTCGTTCCAGCAGAACACAAAGAAAGGACACCCCCAGTGATCATCATCCTGTTCGTACCGGTCATAAGCTCGGCGTCTATCCGCATACCAATCAGACCTATGATTATACTGACGACGGTCATCAATTCTATTATCCATCCAGCGCCTGCCATCGGACCTGTCATCATACCAGCGTCGGCCATCGGACCACTCATCATATCGACGCTGGCCATCGGACCTGTCATCAAATCGGCGTCGGCCATTGGTTCTGTCATCATGTCGGCGCTGATCATCAAACTCTTCATCAAACCGCCTCGCCTGATACTCATGCCTCCGACGTCGTCGTTCCTCACGTTCTTCCCATGCCCGGGCTGCTGCTTGCTGCCTCTTGTATTTGTTAATCAGCATCTGGGAAGTCACACGTGGCCGATATCCACCAGGAGCATTAGATTCACGTCCAAACGCCTGATGATTCCTGCGTAGCTCTTCAACAGTAACTTGAACTACAGGATCAACGGCACCAGAACTTTTGGCGTGGTCCGATGTAAGCACCTTGAACTTCCCCTTTTTATTAGCATCAACCATGTTAACAGAAAAGGAGAAATCAGCAAAGTTGTTTGGAAAGGGATGACCGTCGATCTTCATGGCTTTCTTATTGTCTTCAAACTTGATCTTGCCTGACTCAATAGCCAATTGGATCTCCCTTCTGAACACTTTGCACTCATTGGTCTCGTGAGAGGTTGAGTTGTGCCATTTGCAATATTTACGTTTCTTTAACTCATCGGCCGATGGAATTGAGTGATTTGCAGAGAGTTGGATAAGCTTTTCACTAAGCAGCAAATCAAAAATCTTATCGGCCTTTGTTATGTCAAATCCAAACTTTTCAGGATTCTGTTTGATCCATGGGAGCGACACCGGCTTCTTGGATTTGGTCCATTCAGCTATGTTGACGTCAGCTTCCTCTTCAGACTCAGAGAGATAAGACACTTGTTTTGAAAACTTCACACGCTTCATCTCCTGATATCGGACCTCATGAGCTGACACTTTCTGAACCAGCTGTCCCAATGTCTCAAACTCCTGAGCAGAAAACTTCTCTTTGATCGGCGCGAGCAATCCTTGGAATGCAAGCTCGGCCAACTGCATGTCTGACAGCTTCAAGCTATAGCATCGATTCCTAGTGTCACGGAACCGTTGAATGTACTCCTTGACGGTCTCATCGTTCCTTTGCCTGATAGCAATCAAATCTGAGATCTTCATCTCATTGAGACCAGAAAAGAAATATTTATGGAACTGCTTCTCCATGTCGGACCATCCTGTGACTGATCCTGCTGGCAACGACGTAAACCAGGTAAACGCCGGCCCTGACAGTGACAGAAGGAAAAACCTGAGCCTGAGTCCCTCCTCTGAAGCAGCCTCACCACACTGAGCCAAGAATCGGCTCACATGTTCGATGGTGGTCATGTCATCTTGGCCGGAGAATTTGGAAAAATCCGGCACTCTGTAACGCGGAGGAAGTGGCACTGCATCAAAGTAAGATGGGTACGGGTGCCGATACAACCTCGCTTCATCTTTAGGCTTCAAGCCGAACTGGTTTTGGATCACCTCGGCTATCTTCTGTGACCAATCGGACTGTTGATTTCCAGGTGGCATTCCATCAGATATATCCATCACATAGTTATTGTAATCACCAATCATACGCTGATGTGCAGGGACCTCTGTGCTCAATCTTGCAGCTGCAGGTTGTTTCTCTCCTTCGTTCAGAGTCCTTGCATATTTTTCACCATGTGGGCCGAGAATAGTTCCATCGGCCATCAACAGGAAACCGTTGGCCAGTTCAACAGGAGGTGGTGGAGCAATCGGCTGTGGAGCAACGGTCATTGTATTATCTGCAGTTTCTTTGCCTCTTCCTGATCCTGATGCTCTTGGAGAATCTGCTATAAATACCGGACACTTCAAGCAAATAGCATCGTCCACCGCCTTCATGATGAGGTTGTCCAAAGAATTCACCAATGTGCCTGATTGGTTGATCAATGCATGATGAACAGCCTGGTGAATCTGTTCTGTCATATTAATCTGGTACTCCCGAGCTTCAGTCGTCTTCTTGATCAACTCTGGATCCGGGAGAGGAGCTTTGAGTATGGGGCCTGAACGATTACGCCCAAATTGGCCAAGACAGAGCTTCTCAAACGCATCAATCTGGGCCTGAACTGCATCCAATTGAGCTTTGGACAGATCGGCCTTTGTGATTGGAATGGTCGTCTCAGGCGTCTTGTTCTTGTCGTTCTTGGCCTTCTCAGCAGCTTCTTTCTCAGCAGCAAGTCTTGCTGCAGTTTCTTGTTCAGCATCAGACGACGACATCTTGAATTTGTTTCTCGTGTCCCACCGGGCGTGCCAAAAATGTGTTGACGCGGAAAATCGGCGGTCGTATCTCCCGCGTGCAGCACACGAAGACCAGGGAGATCTGCTTCACTCCAGCGCCAGTCCGCACTCCAGTTCTGGTTCGCAGCGTGCCAGTCAATTTGACCTGTAATTGACAAGGGAATAAAATAGTTAAATTACTCTTTGATTGTGCCGGCTCTATTTCAGACGATGGAGTAACGTCGAATTTTAGCCAAGACCCAATCAGGCACGTGTCGGCCGATACCAATCGGACCTCAAAATCGGACTTCATTGATGACGTCAATCGGACCGAGTGATCGGACCTCAATCAGACATCAAATCGGACTTCAGAATCGGACCAATCAGGATCGGACCTTGATTGATATTACAGACTAGCCTTTGAATGATAAAATAAAGCGTAAAGCAAGGCCAATATGTAAAATAATGGATCAGCTGTATCTTTAAACAAGATATTAAATAAGCAAAGTGTAAGCCGATACATTGTCCACCTTGTCTAGTTGCCAGTTTGACTCGTCTTATCGGACCATCTAACTAACCGATCGGACTATAGCCTTTTCAGAGAAATCTAGCTCCGACGTAGGGAATCTAGATTTCTCTAACTATGATCAGGTCGGATAGCTAGATAATCTGACTCAACTCATCAACCTGTCAATTAGACAAGATGCTCGCACAGATGTTGATCAGATTAAGCAAAATAAGCAAGTAAAACATTAACAGATTCGTTCTGATTCTAAGATATGCTACCAAATAATTAAGCAAGATCCAGCTCCGACGTAGGGAATCTACACCACACTTAACATTCAAATAGCAATAAGGCATAATCAAAACTTCCTTTGACTAATTAAGATGAATCTAGCTCCGACGTAGGGAATCTAGACCAAGCATAACAGTCAAAGATTAATCTAATCGTATTGTAAAGATCCAGCTCTGACGTAGGGAATCTACACCAGTACAATACTCAAAGAACAACTAGATTAAACCACAAAGCAAGATCGGACATAGAACGATGCTGTAAGATAAATATTGCTTAAATCGGACCAAGACCAGTGCTCAAAGCCGTCGAAGAAGTAGAATTGATTCACATGGCGTAGATCTAAATCAATCTAGCAACTTCAACAAACCGCAAAGACTACCTTTAGTAACCAAGATTACTCTAGCTCCGACGTAGGGAATCTAGACTAATCTTGATACCTAGCTCCGACGTAGGGAATCTAGGCTTAAAGTGTAGTCCGATAAACGATAATCTGTTGAATAATCAATATTGATCTAGCTCCGACGTAGGGAATCTATATCAATCTTTATTATCCAGAGATAAATCGGTTGAACAGTATAAACGAGAAAGGGCGATGCGCCTCAATTCAAAGCCTATACTAGTTCGATAAATTTGACTAACTTACTGGTAAGCCGGAGATCAGAACTGATGCAGCCCGTCCACCAATGAGCTTCGTCGGTAACTACTCCTAGGGTTTTTGGCGTGAAGCCGGGTTGTATTGATTGTGAGAATAGTTTTTACAATGGACGAGGGTTCATATTTATACCCTGGTCATGGAGAGTCCTGATCGGACCAGACTAACTAAATAAGTAAACTAAGCTTAAGATACAACGGGACTCTCATACGCCTTCTGAAAAGGAAATAGTCCCTGAATCTGATACGCTTCCTTCTTAGCCGACGCGCCTTTCCTCCTGAACTCGTCATCGGGTCGGACTCCTGCTTCATCGGACCCCTCTTCAGTGTCGGCTTCCTTCCCTGTCACCTTTGGTCTTGACCAGTCAACAGGCCCACCGTGCAGTCTCAACCTCACCATACCACCATCTGACTCAGTACGTCAGGTGCGAAAATCTGGTGTCAACAATGTGTTGTGTGCTTTGTTCTAGGCAACTCACGATCTGGAACATGTGCTGTGTGCTTTGTTCTTGGCAACCTCTTAAACTGGGACATGTGCTGTGTGCTTTGTTCCGGGCAACCCTTAAACTGGAACATATGCTGTGTGCTTTGTTCTGAGCATCACTTGTTATGGTTTCTATCTTAAAGTGGCAACCTAGGATAACAGTGCAACCACGGGAACTATATGGCTCTGGTCTTGACTAAGTAAAATGCACAACTCTAACTAATTGGGGGTTACCGAAAGGCACAAGGGGGAACCGTGGTTTAAGTATGAGCCTGATCTGCTTGGGGACGGGCTCACGTTGCGCCCTGATGTCCGTAGGCATTTTGTTCACATTGCGCCCTGAACACCATCAACCCACTCACGTTGCGCCATGGGTGTTTTCTTGATACCGGGATTTGGGTTCATGCGCCTATGTTGAAACCTTAGCGGCTCTTGGCTTTTTAGAGGGACTTTCGAAAGGTCTCGTAGTGAAACCCAGCCGCACACCAAAGGAAGTGTGAAATGGGTCTAGCTAACCCGGGCATCACGGGAATCACAACTAGTGGGAAAGTGTACAACCTCTGCAGATTGAAAACTGATATATCAGCCGTACTCGCGGTTACGAGTGGCCTGGATCCTTTTTGAATAGTGACTGTTTACCCTGGTGATGGTTATAATGGAATGATGATGGACATAATGATACTCCTATGTATACACTTATTTTGGGTTACAACTAGGTTATTCCTATTACACTATAGTAATTTAGCTAATGTTAAAATTGAACAACTAAAAGTGCTTACCGTAGTTAAACCATGTCTAGTCTTTTGAGCCTTCATACCTCATGTTATATTTGTTAAATAAAGTTGGTTTACTTACACTTGCACTATTCAACAAAATCCCGGATGGGTACTCAGATGAGGCAGCACACAGCACTCGAAGAATTTCAGGAAGATTTTCAGAAGAGTTCTAGGTTGTGGTTCACCAGCTGGCGTCCCTGTGGATTGGAGTCTTCATCGTGAGAGATAATAATTAGATTTCCGCTGTGGTTGTTTAAGACTCTTGTCTTTTGTAATAGTTTTGTTTTAATTTGAGCACTGGTTTCCTTTGATTTACCTTATTCTGGAGCTATATATGTGTTTAAGACTTCCTGAAAACACATATAGTAGCATTCGGATCTCCTTCGTAAATCCGGGTGTGACATGTACTTAGTGATATAATTTTCTTTTCTTTCCTAAGAACGGCTGTACTTCTGTTACAATGAAGCATAATAATAAAACTTGATTTCTTTGTTGAAGTTATAGTGGCTCGTTCTCGATGGATCATCGATGTGACATTCTGAGAATAATTTAAGTCTCTGTTTCATTGATGTAATCACCCATAATTCCACTAAGAGGCAACAGACCAAGAACAAATTCAAGCATGCATATGTACTGGTAGCACATGCTATGGAAGACCAACTAGGTAACAGTGCATCAACAGGGAAAAGTGTTCAATATGAATAGGTAACTAAGAACTCAGCTTGTATGTACTCCTGGGCAGGGAAGAGGATAATTCATCATTGAGACAAGTTTCAGTGGGAGACAACTCCCCGTGTCCACGTTTTCGTATAACGATGTGGTTCAACTATAGTGATGCAACAACACTTCTGAATTCCTAATCTTATTCCATATGGCGTAGTGTGCGATGTTTTTTTCCGGAGGAAAGAACAAACACAAAAGCTATCCATTTCTTGTGTGCATCTGCTGTGGGACATTAAAGAGAAGGGCTACTCATAATATATTTGATTACTTAAACTTTCATCGAGAAAGGTCGTACTTTGCTTATTTAGTAAGTTGTTTTGAGGAATACCGGTTGCAACAACACAACATTATAATGTGAATTTATTTAGTTCATATTGCATCAACATGAAAATCACTGTTAGTCTTGGCAGATCACCCGAATTGAAATTCCACCATCTTTTACATCATTATCTCTCTTTAGTCACAGGCCTAGTTGGATCTTGTGACAGTAGGGGGTCATCGCAGAGAGTGTGGGGAACTGGGTTCGAGTTACATGCGAGGAACTACATATGATCATGTAGGCAAAAGTGAGGATCCAGAAACAAGTTAATTGCTCAACAACCCCAAAGCGTAGTCGTGCAGCTCTCTGAGGATTCTGGTGTGATAATATGAGCCATTATTGGCCGTGCCTTCAATTTCTCCAAAAATGCTCAATTTTGCACAGTCCAAGATACAGTCCCCTACTTTGGACTCTGGTCTTCGGTAAGACTTTGTTGACTGCTCCTGATGCCTCCCATGCCGATTGATTTTGCCCATAGTATATTTATGTACATATGGAAGGGCAGTATATAGAGTATAGACACACCAACAGTTGTAATTATTGGTCGCTACATCATAGTGATGTGTGCACCATTTTATCTTCTTTTTTTGGGGTATCATGTTGAATGCTCTACACTTGTTGTTGCTTCGTGCTTTGAATATATAGCCATGTGTTCTCCATAAATAGATATGCACGAGAGGTTAGACCGTAGTAGTCTATATATATAGCTATGTGTTCTCCATAAAGAGATATGCACGAGAGGTCAGACCGTAGTAGTATATATAGCCATGTGTAGATTGGTTGAGAGCTTGTCCCAATCGGTTAAAAGTTTTCATACTTACTATATGTTTCCAGGACATGTTAAATACTTATTTGGTATTGACACATCGAGCAGTTGAGAGTACTACTATAATTAATTCAAACAGAAGATATTAGTATTTATTTTTTCTTTCTTTGTAGTTTCTCTCAAGCAAAGAGCAAGTAAGTTTGTGCTTTGCACTTCTGATTTGACCGTCCTTGTTGTAACCATTCTGATATGTCTAGAATCGAAGAGGAAGGTATGCATTTTTTATTGCTGAAAGGAGATGACCCTCCGCACTACATTAACGAGTTCTTTTAATAAAGCAATGTTGTTCTGCTTCTCATGGACTCCAGGCCTACCTTGGCATTATATTGTGAAGATGTCCTCATGGTCTTTTTGCGTGTATGCCCATGGTTGGATGAAAAAGATGGCACTACTACAGAATTTCAACTGCAGGAACGCCCCCCTTTTTTAGTAGGGGCGGCTCAAATTGAAAACCGCTCTTACAGTGTCGAAACCGGCCAGACAGATGTCCAGCCGCCCCTACAAATAGCTTAGTAAGGGCGGCTGGTGTTACTAGCCGCCCTTACAAGAGGTCTGCTTAGTAGGGGCGGCTCGTGATAGCCGCCCCTACTGTTATGGATTGTAGGGGCGGTTCATTTACCAGCCGCCCCTACTATTTTATTTGTAGGGGCGGTTCGTTAACCAGCCGCCCCTACTGTTGTATTTGTAGGGGCGGCTCATTCTCCAGCCGCCCCTACAGTGGTCTGTACCATAACAGGCGCAGCACCCCTTCTTCCTCCTCGGGTTCACTCACTCCAACTCGCAAAAAAAGGTTGGGAGGCCTTGGGCTCCTCCCAAAAATTGCTCTACTAAGGGGGAGGGGGGAGGTTTTGAGCTCAAATACTTTGGTGGAGAGCTTGTGGAAGGTAAGAAAATACTATTCCATGCCTTTAATTCAAGTTTTAATGGTTGGATAGTGAGTAATTAGAAGTTTTTTTTCTCTCTCATATATGGTGCTTGAGTGATGAATTGAGTAAACTAGACCCTAATTTTGGAGGTACTAGGGTAGATTAGTTAGGGATTGGAGTACACTCTTTGATTAGTCGATCTTGCATGAGTTTGTAGGAGTAAAAAAATCATTTGTAGCTAGGGTTCATGGTGGCTTATGAACATGTGTGTTTTTTCTTTTTAATTCTTGACGGGAATTTGTAACTAGTTTATCTCCTTCCTCAGAACTCCAAATGCTATGGTTTTTGTTGCATAAATTTTCTAAAATCATTCTCTATTAGTGTATTCATATGTTGTTTCATCTTTGCTATTAATTACTTTTTAGTACAAACTATTAAGGATCTGCCATGTTTTAGTATTTATTCGATGAATGCGTCTTTTAATGTAATTTCTGTAATTGTTTTCCTAAAGGATGGAGTACAGGAAGGCTTGGATGTATGGCGAGTTAAGGTGGAAGATAGGTTACCGTGAAGAGGTAGATAGATTCATTGAAGCTGCTCAGAAGCATGCAACGTTGACGGAAAATAGTGATGCAGTAATATGCCCGTGTCATGATTGCAAGAACAAGATAGCATGGAGAGACACGGCGGTCATCAGATCACATTTGATTATGCGAGGATTTGTTAAGGATTACACAAATTGGATTCATTATGGTGAAACTGTTGTTGTTAACGACGATGATTATCTGCTTGATGGTGAGGACCCCGATGTCCTAGATCGCATGTCCAAATATTTAGAAGAGTTTGAAGCAAGAATGAACACTGAGTTTGAGAATGAACTACGAGGTGGTGATGGTTGGGATGGTAACGACACGGGCGGTGACGACGGTTGCGATGGTGGTGTTGATCATAATGATGGCGGAGCACGTGTTGGGGATGAAGATGACGGTGATCATTTGGAGGAAATGCTTCGGGCCATTGGACCAGAAATAATCCTGAAGAGCGCAAAAGGTCTTGAAAACCTAGAGAGGGTGAAAGCAGCATCAAAGGAGACTGTCTATGGTAAAGAAAAGGGTTGTCCAACACACTGGACATTGCTACGTTTTGTGCTTGAGCTACTCATCCTGAAGGCTAAGTATGGGTGGTCGGACTGTAGTTTCAATGATCTGCTGCGTCTCCTATCCTGGTTGCTACCAAATCCAAACTTAGTTCCCGCCAACACCTACCAAGCAAAGAAGGTTGTAAGTCCATTGACAATGAGTGTTGAAAAAATCCATGCATGCCCGAACCACTGTATCCTTTTTCGTGGTGACACGTTTAAAGATCTAGATAAATGTCCTAGGTGTGGGGCCAGTCGGTACAAGACCAATGAACTTTACAACGGGGAGGAAGCCTCCACAGGGAACAAGAGGAAGAAGGGTGGGAAAAAGGTGGTACAAGAAGCTAGTGTCCAAGAGGGCACTCCATTAGGCCATGATTCAAAGCAAAGAAAAATTCCTGCCTTGGTAATGTGGTACCTGCCAGTGACCGACCGCTTGAGGCGTATCTTCCTAAACCCGAAAGAAGCCGCACTCATGACATGGTGGGATGATGAACGCAAGGTAGACGGTGATAAGATTGCACACCCGGCTGATGGTACTCAGTGGCAATGCTTTGATGAGAAGCAGAAAGGCTTCAACGCTGACCCAAGGAATGTACGGTTTGGCTTGAGCACTGATGGAATGAATCCCTTCAATGAGAGGATGAGTGACCACAGCACTTGGCCAGTGATCTTGACCATGTACAACATCCCAACGTATCTGTGTCAGAAGAGAAAGTACCTTTTTCTTACTTGTCTCATTTCAGGTCCAAAACAACCAGGCATTGACGTAGACGTGTTTCTTGAGCCTGTGATGCAAGAATTCGAGAGGCTTTGGAAAGATGGGGTGCCGATGTTTGATGCATTCCAAAAGCAGGACTTTATATGTCGAGCCATAATCTTTGTTACTACCAATGATTATCCTGCGCTTTTCGCTTTGTCTGGACAGGTCAAAGGGAAGACTGCATGCGTAGTCTGCTTGGACGGTACTAAATATGTGTATCTGAATGCATCCAAAAAGACAGTTTATCTGAGGCACCGGCGCTTCTTAAAGGAAAATCACAAGTACCACAGCATAAAGTTTGTACATTATTACGACAACACTCTTGAGACTGAACCCCCTCCAGAGAGACGGCAAAATGGAGAACATGTGTACAGAATGGGGAAAAACATACGCATCGTCTATGGAAAGAAGAAACAAGATGGGACGATCAGAGATAGAAGTACAGCTCCTATCGAAGGCGTACCTTTTAAGAAACAATCGATCTTCTTTCAGTATCTTGAATATTGGCCAGACTTGGAGGTTCCCCATGCCATTGATGATATGCACTTGAAGAAGAATGTCTTTGAGAGTCTCGCGGGTACCTTCATGGACACAGCCAAGTCAAAGGATGGTCTGAATTCACGGAAAGACATGGTGCAGCTAAAAGTGAAGCCTCAACTTCACCCGGTAAAGGAGGACAATGGAAAATGCACTCTGCCTGCGGCTTGCTGGAACTTGACCCCAGAAGAGAGGAGGGCTATATGCACTTACCTAAGGGGGTTAAAGTTCCGACTGGGTTTTCAGCAAACGTCAAGAAGCTAGTGTCCATGAAGGACCTGTCAATGACACACTTGAAGGCCCACGATTGTCATGTAATGCTGACAGTGTTCCTACCTATTGTTATCAGGGCTATAAAGCCAGGGATCTTGAAAATGGCTATCACCCGCATGTGCTATTTCTTTTCAAAGATTTCGCAGAAGGTGATTGACAAGAAAGAGCTAAGTGACCTACATGATTTCGCGGTGGAGACCCAAAACCAGCTAGAGATGTGTTTGCCTCCCGCATTTTTTGATATAATGCCACATCTCATGATTCACATGGTTCATCAGATCGAGGCACTGGGCCCTTGCTACTTGCATGAAATGTGGTCCTATGAGCGGTTCATGTCGGTCCTAAGCCGATACGTGCATAATCGAGCATACCCAGAGGGCTCCATGATAGAGGGGTATAGTACTGAAGAAGTAGTCGAGTGTTGTCAAGAGTATCTAAAAGTACAGAGAGGGATTGGTAGACCCGATTCTCACCACAAGGGTAGGTTGGCTGGAAAAGGCACCAAGGGAAGAAAAGTATTCATTGATGAAGATTACAAAGAAGTGAGTCGAGCGCATTACAGTGTCTTAGCGGCTACAAAGCTGATGGAACCATACATTGATGAACACTTCGCTATCATTGAAGAGGAGAGAAATGGCCGCTC
>QPGU01000550.1:22377-44873 GCA_004135705.1 Alloteropsis semialata | reverse complement strand
AGCAGTGGCTCAGTGGTATAGCTTGTCCACTCGTATTATGAGGTACTGTGTTCGAATCCCCCTTAAGCATTTGTTGACACCAGATTTTCGCACCTGACATACTGAGTCAGATGGTGACATGGTGAGGTTAAGACTGCACAGTAGGCCTGTTGACTGGTCAAGACCAAAGGTGACAGAGAAGGAAGCCGACGCTGAAGAGGAGTCCGATGAAGCAGGAGTCCGACCCGATGACGAGTACAAGAGGAAAGGCGCGTCGGCTAAGAAGGAAGCGTATCAGATCCAGGGACTATTTCCTTTTGAGAAGGCGTACGAGAGTCCCGTTGTATCTTAAGCTTAGTTTACTTTATTTAGTTAGTCTGGTCCGATCAGGACTCTCCATGACCAGGGTATAAATATAAGCCCTCGTCCATTGTAAAAACTATTCTCACAATCAATACAACCCGGCTTCATGCCAAAACCCTTAGTAGTAGTTACCGACGAAGCTCATTGGTGGACGGGCTGCATCAGTTCTGATCTCCGACTTACCAGTAAGTTAGTCAATTTATCGAACTAGTATAGGCTTTGAATTGAGGCGCATCGTCCTTTCTCGTTTATACTGTTCAACCGATTTATCTCTGGATAATCAAGATTGATATAGATTCCCTACGTCGGAGCTAGATCAATATTGATTATTCATCAGATTATCGTTTATCGAACTATACTTTAAGCCTAGATTCCCTACGTCGGAGCTAGGTATCAAGATTAGTCTAGATTCCCTACGTCGGAGCTAGAATAATCTTGGTTACTAAAGGTAGTCTTTGCGGTTTGTTGGAGTTGTTAGATTGGTTTAGATCTACGCCATGTGAATCAATTCTACTTCTTCGACGGCTTTGAGCATTGGTCTTGGTCCGATTTAAGCAATATTTATCTTACAGCATCGTTCTAGGTCCGATCTTGCTTTGTGGTTTAATCTAGTTGTTCTTTGAGTATTGTATTGGTGTAGATTCCCTACGTCGGAGCTGGATCTTTATAATACGCTTAGATTAATCTTTGACTGTTATGCTTGGTCTAGATTCCCTACGTCGGAGCTAGATTCATCTTGATTAGTCAAAGGAAGCTTTGATTATGCCTTATTGCTATTTGAATGTTAAGTATGGTGTAGATTCCCTACGTCGGAGCTGGATCTTGCTTAATTATTTGGTAGCATATCTTAGAATCAGAACGAATCTGTTAATGTTTTACTTGCTTATTTTGCTTAATCTGATCAACACTTGTGCGAGCATCTTGTTTAATTGACAGGTTGATGAGTTCGAGTCAGATTATCTAGCTATCCGATCTGATCATAGTTGGAGAAATCTAGATTCCCTACGTCGGAGCTAGATTTCTCTGCAAAGGCTATAGTCCGATCGGTCGGTTAGATGGTCCGATAAGACGAGTCAAACTGGCAACTAGGCAAGATGGACAATGTATCGGCTTACACTTTGCTTATTTAATATCTTGTTTAAAGATACAGCTGATCCATTATTTTACATATTGGCCTTGCATTATGCTTTATTTTATTATCTCAAAGGCTGGTCTGTTAGACCAATTAAGGTCCGATCCCGATCGGTCCGATTCTGAGGTCCGATTTGATGTCTGATTGAGGTCCGATCACTCGGTCCGATTGACGTCATCAATGAGGTCCGATTCTGAGGTCCGATTGGTATCGGCCGATACGTGTCTGATTGGGTCTTGGCTAAAATTCGACGTTACTCCATCGTCTGAAATAGAGCCGGCACAATCAAAGAGTAATTTAACTGTTTTATTCCCTTTGTCAATTACAGGTCAAATTGACTGGCACGCTGCGAACCTGAACTGGAGTGCGGACTAGCGCTGGAGTGAAGCAGATCTCCCTGGTCCTCGTGTGCTACACGCGGGAGATACGACCGCCGATTTTCCGCGTCAACACATTTTTGGCACGCCTGGTGGGACACGAAAAACAAAATCCAAGATGTCATCGTCTGATGCTGAACAAGAAGTTGCAGCGAGACTTGCTGCTGAAAAAGAAGCTGCTGAGAAGGCCAAGAACGACAAGAACAAGACGCCTGAGACGACCATTCCAATCACAAAGGCCGATCTATCCAAAGCTCAATTGGATGCAGTTCAGGCCCAGATTGATGCGTTTGAGAAGCTCTGTCTTGGCCAATTTGGGCGTAATCGTTCAGGCCCCATACTCAAAGCTCCTCTCCCGGATCCAGAGTTGATCAAGAAGACGACTGAAGCTCGGGAGTACCAGATCAATACATCAGAGATGATTCACCAGGCTGTTCATCATGCGTTGATTAACCAGTCAGGCACTTTGGTGAATTCTCTGGACAATCTCATCAGGAAGGCGGTGGATGATGCTATTTGCTTGAAAGGTCCAGTGTTTATAGCAGATTCTCCAGGAGCATCAGGGTCAGGAAGAGGCAAAGAAACTGCAGATAATGCAGTGACCGTTGCTCCACAGATGCCGATTGCTCCACCACCTCCTGTTGAACTGGCCAACGGTTTTCTGTTGATGGCCGATGGAACCATTGTCGGCCCACATGGTGAAAAGTATGCCAGGACTCTGAACGAAGGAGAGAAACAACCTGCAGCTGCAAGGCTACGTACAGAATTCCTTCACATCAGCATATGGTTGGTGATTACAAAAACTATGTGATGGATATATCTGATGGAATGCCACCTGAAAATCAACAGTCCGATTGGTCACAGAAGACAGCTGAGGTGATCTAGAATCAATTCGGCTTGAAACCTAAAGATGAAGCGAGGTTGTACCGGCACTCGTACCCATCTTACTTTGATGCAGTACCACTTCCTCCACGTTACAGAGTGCCGGATTTCTCCAAGTTTTCCGGGCAAGATGATATGACCACCATCGAGCATGTGAGCCGATTCTTGGCTCAGTGTGGTGAGGCTGCTTCAGAAGAGGGACTCAGGCTCAGATTTTTCCCTCTGTCACTGTCAGGGCCGGCGTTTACCTGGTTTACGTCGTTGCCAGCAGGATCAGTCACAGGATGGTCCGATATGGAGAAGCAGTTCCATAAATACTTCTTTTCTGGTCTCAATGAGATGAAGATCTCTGATTTGATTGCTATCAGGCAGAGGAATGATGAGACCGTCAAGGAGTACATTCAACGGTTCCGTGACACTAGGAATCGATGCTATAGTTTGAAGCTATCTGACATGCAGTTGGCCGAGCTTGCATTCCAAGGTTTGCTCGCGCCGATCAAAGAGAAGTTTTCTGCTCAGGAGTTTGAGACACTGGGACAGCTGGTTCAGAAGGTGTCAGCTCACGAGGTCCGATATCAGGAGATGAAGCGCGTGAAGTTTTCCAAACAAGTATCTTATCTCTCTGAGTCTGAAGAGGAAGCTGACGTCAACATAGCTGAATGGACCAAATCCAAGAAGCCGGTGTCGCTCCCATGGATCAAACAGAATCCTGAAAAGTTTGGATTTGACATAACAAAGGCCGATAAGATTTTTGATTTGCTGCTCAGTGAGAAGCTTATCCAGCTTTCTCCAAATCATTCTATTCCATCGGCCGATGAGTTGAAAAAGCGCAAATATTGCAAATGGCACAACTCAACCTCTCATGAAACCAATGAGTGCAAAGTGTTCAGGAGGGAGATCCAATTGGCTATTGAATCAGGCAAGATCAAGTTTGAAGACAATAAGAAAGCCATGAAGATTGACGGTCATCCCTTTCCAAACAACTTTGCTGAATTCTCCTTTTCTGTTAACATGGTTGATGCTAATGATAAGGGGAAGTTCAAAGTGCTTACATCGGACCACTCCAAGAGTTCTGGTGCCATTGATCCTGCAGTTCAAGTTACTGTTGAAGAGCTACGCAGGAATCATCAGGCGTTTGGACGTGAATCTAATGCTCCTGGTGGATATCGGCCACGTGTGACTTCCCAGATGCTGATTAACAAATACAAGAGGCAGCAAGCAGCAGCCCGAGCGTGGGAAGAACGTGAGGAACGACGACGTCGGAGGCGTGAGTATCAGGCAAGGCGGCTTGATGAAGAGTTTGATGATCAGCGCCGACATGATGACAGGACCAATGGCCGACGCCGATTTGATGAATGGTCCGATGACCGACGCTGGTATGACGATAGGTCCGATGGCAGGCGCTTGATAGATAATAGAACTGATGACCGTCGTCAATATGGTCATAGGTCAGATTGGTATGCAGACAGACACCAAGCTTATGATCGGTACGAACAGGATGATGATCACTGGGGGTGTCCTTTCTTCGTATTCTGCTGGAACGAGAAGCTCAGATTGCCGTCAAAAGCGGATTGTCCTGAATGCAGTTTCCAGTATGAGGAGTACAGAGCTTCCAAGAGAGGTCGACGATCAGTTCATGAACGGATCGGCGTCAGGATTGATGATCATCACCAAAGAAATGAAGGCCGGGTTAACACTCATGGCCACAAAAATAATGAAGGCCGGGTTAATACTCATGGCTACAAAAATAATGAAGGCCGGGCTGATGCTCATGGCCCTGAAAAAATGGAGAAAAAGGCTCCAGTTCAGAATCGGACTGACGAACCTCCAATGAGGCCTGGACAGTGGTGCCCATCAGGGATTTCTAAATCCAAGAAGAGACGTGTTCAGAGGTTGCGCTATAATGAGCAGATTCGGGAGCAGGAATTGGCAAAAGAGAAGAAATGGCGCATCAAGATGGCCAATAATGATGAAGCAAGCACATCGGCCGCAATAAATATGGTTTTGATGTTGCCTTCTGATTTTGCTGCTCCTGATGAACAGGACGACCATGAGGTCGATTATGAGCTGGAAGAAGCCGCTGCATGTTTGGTTCTTGATTCGGAGAAGGCGGTCTTTGAAAAGCCAAATGCAAATGGATATCGGCACCTGAAGCCTCTGTACATCAAGGGATACGTTGATGGGAAGCCGATGACCAAGATGCTGGTTGATGGAGGAGCTGCTGTCAATCTCATGCCCTATTCCACGTTTCGCAAGCTGGGTAAAGGGATTGATGATCTGATCAAGACAAACATGACGCTCAAGGACTTTGGCGGGAACGTTTCAGAGCCTCGGGGGGCAATTCATGTTGAATTGACCATCGGCAGCAAGACATTGCCGACCACCTTCTTTGTGATTGATGGCCAAGGTTCTTATAGCATGCTCCTCGGACGTGATTGGATCTATGCCAATTGCTGCATACCATCTACAATGCATCAATGTTTGATCCAATGGCAAGGCAATAAGGTGGAAATCGTCCCAGCTGATGATTCGGTTAGCATTGCCACAGCCGAGTCAACGATTTGGGAGTTTGAAGGAGTTGAATGCCTGTCAGGAAGATGGGATGGTGACTTCCTCAAAGTGTCCGATCAAGGACTAAAGCCGATCCAAGCAGTCGGCTCTGAGACATTGTTTTAAATGGATGATTATATAGAAGATCTTGAAGACCGAAGTGAATTCGGTAAATTAGGATTTGGATTTACGTCGGCCGATGAATTAGAAGAAATAGATATAGGATCTGGTGATAGACCAAGGCCGACGTATATCAGTGCTAAGTTGGATCCCGAGTATAAACAGGAGTTAATAAAGCTTTTGAAAGAATATTCTGATTGTTTTGCTTGGGAATATTATGAAATGCCAGGTTTAAGCCATGATATTGTTGAACATCGGCTACCTATCAAACCAGGGTATCGACCACACAAGCAGTATCCAAGGAGGTTCAAGACTGAGATGCATGAACCAATTAAGGCCGAAATAACGAAGCTATTTGAAGCTAAGTTTATCAGGCCATGTCGATATGCTGAGTGGGTATCAAATATAGTTCCTGTTTATAAGAAGAATGGAAAGCTACGTGTTTGCATTGATTACAGAAACTTGAACAAGGCAACCCCGAAGGATGAGTATCCAATGCCGGTGGCCGATATGCTTGTTGATGCAGCATCAGGCCATAAAGTAATGAGTTTCCTGGATGGTAATGCTGGTTATAATCAGATTTTCATGGCAGAAGAAGATATTCCCAAAACCGCATTCCAATGTCCAGGTGCTCTCGGTTTATATGAGTGGGTTGTTATGACTTTTGGTTTGAAGAATGCCGGTGCTACTTATCAACGTGCTATGAATTATATTTTTCATAGGTTTTTTTTTTGAGGGGAAACTGTGGGGGAGATCCCCACAGCAAGTAAAACTATATATTAAAAAGGGGGGTTAAAAAAGTTCTTACAGAGTTATTTAGCTGAAAGCATCTAACCAGAAACTGAAAGCAGATCGCAGATCTGTCTTAAATCTAACTAGGTGGGAGTTACATTGTTTTCGAAAGAGAATCAGCCATCTTGCCTGACTTGGGTTTTCGCTGTCGAAGATCTTGGCGTTTCTCATCTTCCAGATTTCCCATGTTGCGATCATGGCTGCTTCAGAGAAGAAACCCAGACCATGGTCTTGCTTTGCTTTGATAAATCTGTCTCCCAGCTCCAAAGTTGAGTCCCAATTAAATTGTATGGTGTTCCAACATTGTTGTGCAAAGGGGCAATCGAAGAAGAGATGGTCAGTTGTTTCATGAGCACCTGTGTCACACATGACGCAGGTTTCATCATCATGTATCTCTATGTGTCGCCTTGTTAGCATGACTTTGGTGTTTAGTCGGTCCACACAAATCAGCCAGGTGAAGAATTTGATTCGAGGGATGCATCTGGAACTCCAGAGTGTCTTGAAAATGGGGTGAGCTTGGGTCATGCTGAAGATATGTGAATAATATCGTTTCGATGAGTACTCTCCCCCCCATGTAGGTATCCATTTATCTTCAGTCTCATCATCATAGGGAATGCTCTGAATTTCATCTTGCAACAAGGTAAGTTCTTCCATTGCCTGCTCTGACAGGGGTAAAAAAAAGATGGAGTCAAGTTCTGTTGCTTGCATAACATCTTTGACTGAGATTGTGTTTGCCTTGGAGAATGATGCTATCCTGGGATATTGGGCTTCCAGGGTATTCTCAGACCATGGATCTTGCCAGAAGCAGCATGTCGAAATCTACATTGATGATGTGGTAGTCAAATCAAAAGGTTATCAAGAACATTTGGCCGATTTGAAGGAAACGCTGGAGTGTACAAGGCAACATGGGTTGAAGATGAATCCGCTCAAGTGTGCTTTTGGCGTATCGGCCGGCCAATTTCTCGGTTTCTTGGTGCATGAAAGAGGAATTGAGGTGAATGATCGAAACCGCAAGGCGATTGATGATATTGAACCTCCAACAAACAAGAAGGAGTTGCAGAGTTTGATTGGAAAGATTAATTTTTTGAGGAGGTTTATATCAAATTTGTCGGTCCGATTGGAGGCATTTACTCCTCTTTTGAAGCTGAAAAATGAAGAAGAATTGGTTTGGGAGCCTAAACATCAAAAGGCGTTGGATGAGATCAAGCAATATCTAGCGTATCCACCAGTTCTTATTCCACCACAAAAGGGTAAGCCATACAAGCTTTACTTATCGGCTTTTGATCATGCAATCGGCTCTGTTTTAATTCAAGATGTTGATGGAAAAGAACGAGTTATATTCTATTTGAGCCGAAGATTGCTAGATCCTGAGACTCGGTACTCGTATGTGGAGAAGCTTTGCCTTTGTTTATATTTTTCTTGTACAAAATTGAGGCATTATTTGCTATCAGCCGAGTGTACTGTGATCTGTAGAGAGGATGTGATCAAATATATGCTATCAATGCCAATCATGAAAGGAAGAATTGGCAAATGGGTTTTTGCTCTGACAGAGTTTGATCTCAGATACGAATCGGCCAAAGCGGTAAAAGGGCAGATAATGGCTGATTTAGTTGCTGATCATTGTGGACCTAACATTGATGCTGTTGAGCAAGGCATTACGGAGCTTGATGTATCTGGTCCGATGACAGAGGCTGATGTGGTTGACGCGGTTCCTTGGACTATGTTCTTTGATGGTTCTTCTTGCAGCGATGGTTGCGGAATCGGCCTGGTTATTATTTCGCCTCGGGGGGCAAGGTTTGAATTTGCTTTTCCAATTGAGAAATGCACAAATAATCAGGCGGAATATGAAGCATTGATGAAAGGTCTCCAGATTCTTAAAGATATTGGCGCTCGGTTTGTTGAAGTGTTTGGAGATTCTTTGCTGATTATCAATCAGTTACTCGGCAAATATGATTGCAAGATGGATGCTCTGTTATCTTATTTCGAAAAATGCCGAGATTTGATTGGTCAATTCGCCTTGGTAACTCTTAAGCATGTTCCGAGACATCATAATGAAGAAGCAAATCGGCTGGCGCAAAAAGCGTCTGGCTATCGGCCCACGTCCGATGTGATGGTGCAAGAGATACCAGAAGGGGATTGGAGGAAAGAAATCGTCGAATATTTGAGGGATCCTTCTGTCAAGGCTTCCAGAAAAATATGTTACAAGTCGATCAGGCATGTCTTGGTTGAAGGAGTTCTTTATTTTCGCTCGATTGATGGAGTCCTGTTGAGATGTATCGGACCTGAAGAAGCCAAGGTTTTGATGGGAGAAATTCATGAAGGTGTTTGCGGGGCTCATCAATCGGCGTTCAAGATGAAGTGGATGATAAGAAAGAATGGATATTATTGGCCAACGATTCTAGAGGACTGCTTTGAATATTATAAAGGGTGCCAAGAGTGTCAAAGATATGGAAACATTCAAAAGGCTCCAGCATCGGCCATGAACCCTGTTATCAAGCCATGGCCGTTCAGAGGATGGGGAATTGACTTAATCGGCCAAATTTTTCCACATTCAAGCAAGGGGCACAAGTTCATATTAGCAGCGACAGATTATTTCACCAAATGAGTTGAAGCTATTCCTTTGAGGGAGGTGAAGTCACAGAATGTTATTGAATTCGTTAGAGAACACATTGTCTACCGATTTGGAATTCCACAGACGATCACAACAGATCAAGGTACGATGTTTACATCGGACGAGTTCAAAAATTTTGCTGCTGATATGGGTATCAAGCTTCTTAATTCGTCACCGTATTATGCGCAAGCCAATGGTCAAGCTGAAGCTTCCAATAAAAGTTTGATCAAGCTGATTGATAGGAAGATTGAAGAGTATCCAAGAAAATGGCATATTGTGCTTCCTGAAGCTCTATGGGCATATCGAATGGCTTGTCATGGATCGATCAAGGTTTCTCCGTATGAATTGGTTTATGGACATGAAGCCGTTCTTCCATGGGAGATTCGTACTGGATCAAGGCGTATCGAACTTCAGGATAAACTGAAGGCCGGCGAATACATGGATCTCATGAATAGTGAGTCCGATGACTTGGCTGTTCGTCGGCTGCGCGCTCTTGAAAGCATTGAGGCTAACAAACTCAGAGTTGCGAGACATTATGATAAGAAAGTTAAAGGGAAAGAGTTCAGAGAGGGCGATCTTGTCTGGAAAGTTATTCTACCAGTTGGTTCTAAGGATCCCAAGTACGGCAAGTGGTCACCGAACTGGGAAGGACCCTATCGAGTCGTCCGATGTGTTTCTGGAAATGCTTATATTCTACAGACACTTGAAGGAGAAGTGTTTCCTAAAGCATTAAACGGGAAATATTTGAAGAAATACTACCCCAGCATTTGGGTAAACTCATAAAGCCGATGCTATGCGTCAGGCTTAAAAGCCGATAGAAAATCGCCTCAAGAACAAAAAATAAGAGCCGATGTGATGTACATCGCCTTAAGGGCTATATACAAATAGAGAAAAATACATTACATCATCAAGCCGCTCGATGGCGGGGCAGGCTGCTGGAAGAGAGATTGTATACATATTCATATATTTCTCATACAGAAGGATTTCGGAAGATAAAAGGATCTAATAGGCGCCGATGTACTTTGTTCATCATTGGCAGAACAAAACTAGAAAAAGAAGGGCAAAAGGAAGCGCAAGTTTGAGGAGATATCTTCTTCCTTGAGTCAAAGAAATCCGCTCTGGGTGCAGTCCCTTGAAGAGCGCGCCGGTGGACCGGTGGCTTTGCCCCAGCTTGTAAAGGGCACTCTATTACACCCCTCTGAAAAACCTTCCCTTGGTGAACCATGGAGGAACCTCACGAGGATTCTTCTAGCAGAAGTTCCACATGGATTCACTGCAGGATCAGAAAAAGGGGGGAGTGCCCTATACTTCTTCACGAGAATTCTTCTAGCAGAAGAGGAGAAAGGAGTCGGATCCTGTATCAAACAGAAGGAGTTTGTGTTCTATCATGGGTATTAGCTGCGCCATGGCTAAGGGATGGTGGAAGAAGAAGGCCTGAGGCAGGTATTTATAGCCGGCGGTCGATGGGAACATTAAAAGAAAAATGGAATCCAAGGGGTGTTCGTGGAAACCGTCCAAATGAGGAGCAGTATTCTCGTGAAGATAGGCATTGATTCAGAGCTGCTGTAATTGAAGGAGGAGCGTCTTTTGAGGAGCTGCGTTGAAGAGTCATTTCGTCTGGGTCAATAGACGTATGGATACCCGTGAGGTAAATGCAGGATCCGTATGCTATTCATTGTCAGGGATACTATTGCCTGGAGAGAGAGAAAGAAGGAGATAAGCTCCAAAGGTTATTGATGAAGAAAGAAACAGTCATGGCCCGAAGATTGAGGAACCACGCAGTACAACAGTAGAAAGTTTCGGCGCGAAAATCGGTGGAGGAGTTATGATGACAGATATGAATTTTGGAATAAAATGATATTTTATTCCAAAATTGGGGGCATGTGTTGACACCACTTTTCCGGTGTTGCATTAGCCAGGAAACCTTGTAGTAGTACCTATGTTGGGTTTAGTAGTAAACCCAATGTCATATTAACACAAACAAAGCAGTGGCTCAGTGGTATAGCTTGTCCACTCGTATTATGAGGTACTGTGTTCGAATCCCCCTTAAGCATTTGTTGACACCAGATTTTCGCACCTGACATACTGAGTCAGATGGTGACATGGTGAGGTTAAGACTGCACAGTAGGCCTGTTGACTGGTCAAGACCAAAGGTGACAGAGAAGGAAGCCGACGCTGAAGAGGGGTCCGATGAAACAGAAGTCCGACCCGATGACGAGTACGAGAAGAAGGGCGCGTCGGCTAAGAAGGAAGCGTATCAGATCCAGGGACTATTTCCTTTTGAGAAGGCGTACGAGAGTCCCGTTGTATCTTAAGCTTAGTTTACTTTATTTAGTTAGTCTGGTCCGATCAGGACTCTCCATGACCAGGGTATAAATATAAGCCCTCGTCCATTGTAAAAACTATTCTCACAATCAATACAACCCGGCTTCACGCCAAAACCCTTAGTAGTAGTTACCGACGAAGCTCATTGGTGGACGGGCTGCATCAGTTCTGATCTCCGGCTTACCAGTAAGTTAGTCAATTTATCGAACTATTATAGGCTTTGAATTGAGGCGCATCGCCCTTTCTCGTTTATACTGTTCAACCGATTTATCTCTGGATAATCAAGATTGATATAGATTCCCTACGTCGGAGCTAGATCAATATTGATTATTCATCAGATTATCGTTTATCGGACTATACTTTAAGCCTAGATTCCCTACGTCGGAGCTAGGTATCAAGATTAGTCTAGATTCCCTACGTCGGAGCTAGAATAATCTTGGTTACTAAAGGTAGTCTTTGCGGTTTGTTGGAGTTGTTAGATTGGTTTAGATCTACGCCATGTGAATCAATTCTACTTCTTCGACGGCTTTGAGCATTGGTCTTGGTCCGATTTAAGCAATATTTATCTTACAGCATCGTTCTAGGTCCGATCTTGCTTTGTGGTTTAATCTAGTTGTTCTTTGAGTATTGTATTGGTGTAGATTCCCTACGTCGGAGCTGGATCTTTATAATACGCTTAGATTAATCTTTGACTGTTATGCTTGGTCTAGATTCCCTACGTCGGAGCTAGATTCATCTTGATTAGTCAAAGGAAGCTTTGATTATGCCTTATTGCTATTTGAATGTTAAGTATGGTGTAGATTCCCTACGTCGGAGCTGGATCTTGCTTAATTATTTGGTAGCATATCTTAGAATCAGAACGAATCTGTTAATGTTTTACTTGCTTATTTTGCTTAATCTGATCAACACCTGTGCGAGCATCTTGTCTAGTTGACAGGTTGACGAGTCAAGTCAGATTATCTAGCTATCCGATCTGATCATAGTTGGAGAAATCTAGATTCCCTACGTCGGAGCTAGATTTCTCTGCAAAGGCTATAGTCCGATCGGTCGGTTAGATGGTCCGATAAGACGAGTCAAACTGGCAACTAGGCAAGATGGACAATGTATCGGCTTACACTTTGCTTATTTAATATCTTGTTTAAAGATACAGCTGATCCATTATTTTACATATTGGCCTTGCATTATGCTTTATTTTATTATCTCAAAGGCTGGTCTGTTAGACCAATTAAGGTCCGATCCCGATCGGTCCGATTCTGAGGTCCGATTTGATGTCTGATTGAGGTCCGATCACTCGGTCCGATTGACGTCATCAATGAGGTCCGATTTTGAGGTCCGATTGGTATCGGCCGACACGTGTCTGATTGGGTCTTGGCTAAAATTCGACGTTACTCCATCGTCTGAAATAGAGCCGGCACAATCAAAGAGTAATTTAACTGTTTTATTCCCTTGTCAATTGCAGGTCAAATTGACTGGCACGCTGCGAACCTGAACTGGAGTGCGGACTAGCGCTGGAGTGAAGCAGATCTCCGTGGTCCTCGTGTGCTGCACGCGGGAGATACGACCGCCGATTTTCCGCGTCAATAGCATTGTTTTTTCCCCTTTTTCTAAACTTTTTTTAAAAAAACCTACCAGGAATTCGATCCTTGGGTAGTTTGTACCAACACTAACATCTGTTGCAATATGAACACCATATTGCATCCATATTTACATTTCTTGTTGCACTAGATAACTCGCAATTGCAACGCCCAATAAGATTTCTGCAACCATAATAGGTCGTTGCAATATGTTCATGGTATTGCATCGACATCATAATTCGTGTTGCAATAGCCATCCAACAATTGCAACACCGGTCAAAATTATTGCAACACAAAAAAACCGTTGTAAAAGAAACAAACAAAAGCAACCCTTTTGCATATAGTTACAGTAACAACATATTATTGCAACGAAAATCATTGCTAATGCAACTCCAAAATAGCATAGCAGTAACGCCAAGTAATTGCAACCATATCACAATATAGTTGCCATAGCACACCCCTATCGCAACCATAAGGCAAAGGTAAGACAACACTTTTAGTCCGTTGCATTATAGGCACATATAGCCACCATTTTAGACAAAGGTTGCGATAAGACCCCCCTATGTCAACCAAAATAGTGGTGTTGCAAATGTCTGGCGTGGCATTAGCCAGGAAACCTTATAGTGCTATTGCTGTATCATCTGCAAAGACACCGTATTGTGCAATGTCTGGGATGTTGTCCTCACCTTCTTCATCACATTCTTCAAAGATTATCCCCGTTTCGCCGTGTTTGGTCCAACAGATATAGTTAGGCATGAAACCACTCCTAAGCAAGTGTGTGTGAACCACCTTCTTCGAGATGTGATAATCCTTCTCATTCTCACAGACCTTGCATGGACAACATATAAAACCCGAGGTCGAGTTAGCCTCTGCCGCGTCGAGGAATTGATGAACGCCATTAATGAAGTCAGATGAGCGTCTATCCATGTTGTACATCCATTGCCGATTCATCTATGTAAATATCATTTCAAATATGTAAATATCATTTCATGTATGTAAATATCATTCACAAAATACAACAAAAAATATGTAAATATCATTTGAAATATGAACATCATTTGATGTCTCTAAAAAGATGTAATTCTAAAGAGATGGTTTTGTTGCTTGGAGCAGGTCAGGGCCCTCAGGGGCAGCTATTTGTAGCCCTTGTAGGCTGGTGAGGCGGAGAGTATCCGATGGAGCCGGTTGCTTCGTCGGGAAGAGAGTGCAGAAGAGTTGATTTGAGCGGTCACTGTAGCAATGGTGGATATGCACGTAACAGGCTCTCGCTCAGAGCTAGCAGGATGGTGCTATAGTAACCAAGGGCACGATGGCCGACAACCACACTCCAAAATCATCAACGTCTTACTTTTGCTCATCTCAAAAAAAAATTAAAAGAGTGATTTGCCTCAGATATGTTGTCTTTCATTTGACCTTGAACTTGGAGCATAAGAAACATTATAGGTGGTAAAAAAATTGGTTCATGGTAGGCATGGAANAATTTTAGAGAACACAATTGAGCCACTCAATTCATCAAGCATATCATCTAACCTAGGAATAGGATGACAATATCTGATTGTGATGTTGTTTATCGCTCTACAATCGACACACATGCGCCACGACCCATCTTTCTTAGGAACTAAAAGCACAGGAACTACACAAGGGCTAAGGGACTCACGCACATAACCTTTATCGAGTAGTTCTTGCACTTGGTGCTAAATCTCTTTTGTTTCCTCAGGGTTGGTCCTGTATGGCACACGGTTAGGCAAGGAGGCCCCAGTGATGAGGTCAATCTAGTGCTCAATCCCTCGAACTGGTGGCAGCCCCAGTGGCACCTCCTTTGGAAAAACATCAATGTACTCCTGTAAAAGATTAGTGATAGCAAGAGGCAAAGCAATAGACATATCCTCAAGTGAGAATAAAGTTTCTTTGCAAACCAAACCATACCAAACAATTTGAAATATGAACATCATTTGAAGTCTCTAAAAAGATGTAATTCTAAAGAGATGATTTTGTTGCTTGGAGCAGGTCAGGGCCCTCAGGGGCAGCTATTTGTAGCCCTTGTAGGCTGGTGAGGCGGAGAGTATCCGATGGAGCCGGTTGCTTCGCCGGGAAGAGAGTGCAGAAGAGTTGATTTGAGTGGTCACTGTAGCAATGGTGGACATGGACGTAACAGGCTCTCGCTCAGAGCTAGCAGGATGGTGCTATAGTAACCAAGGGCACGATGGCCGACAACCACACTCCAAAATCATCAACGTCTTACTTTTGCTCATCTCAAAAAAAAATTAAAGGAGTGATTTGCCTCAGATATGTTGTCTTTCATTTGACCTTGAACTTGGAGCATAAGAAACATTATAGGTGGTAAAAAATTGGTTCATGGTAGGCATGGAACCATGAGACACACCCAGCCCAACCATCACAACCGATCCGTTGCTTGGGCATGGATGTGTCTCATGGTTTGATGACAACCATGAGAAGCATAACTATACAATACAAGCTCAAGCTCAAGGTCATCATACGTTACCCAGCTAGAAAACTAGGTAAAATTTGATATCATCATAGGCATGCCTAGAGTTGAATTGTTTTAGTTCAAGATATTGACAACCATGAGAAGTAAAATTGAATTTAAAATCTAACTAAATAAGAATATCATTTATAATCTCAAAAATCTAATAACCCTAAATATCAACGTCATTTGAAGCCTCTAAAAAGATGTAATTCTAAAGTTCGTAATAAGCCTAAATATAAATATTATTTATAATCTCTAAAAATCCTAATAACCCTAAATATGAATATCATTTATAATATCTAAAAATCATAATAAGCATAAATATGAAAATCATTTAAAGTTTCTACAAATAATCCAAAAATCTGAACAATGTCTAAAAATTTTTGCATCATCTCTACACATGCAACAACTAACTATATAGTGATTCTCTATTACAAATTCATAATAAAAATAAAGATTAAATCTAAAATCTCTTATTTCAATCCATTCCACAAAACATAAATTACTCAAAACATAGAGCATGAAATAGACCATACTAACCGTCAAAAGAGGATGAAGTTACTAACCTTCTAGCGGACTTGGTTTGCAAAATCTCCAAAAGTTATGGAAATTTTGGGCATGAGCTCCCCCAACCCGAGCTCAATGGAGGATGAAGAAATGAGCCATGGCTCGGGCTGGGGGAGGAAGAAGGCCCTTTTATACACAGAGCCCCTTTGGTACCGGTTGGTGGCACCACCCGGTACCAAAGGGCCCCGAGGCTCATTGGTACCAACCGGTACCAATGTGACCCCTTTGGTTCCACCAACCGGTACCGATGAGCGCGCAAAATTATTGACCGTTGGACCCGGTACCGGGTCCGATCCATCCGTGACCTATGAGGGGTGACGGATGGCGGGTTCTCTGGTAGTGTCAGGAATAAATATCTTTCCCCAAATCGCAAGTCTTATATTCCCCCAATTTTGGAAGCATATTTTTTTGCTACAAAACGGCTTGTGAGGCTAGTTTGCGTGTTAACAAGGAGGCGCCAGCACAAGCTTGGGTAACGTTCTGGAGTTTTAACCCATAGCTACCAACAGCAAGAAAGGATGTTAACAGCAAGAAACACATAGTCAAATGCTATTGCCAAGGAAGCAATTACATAATATGAAATGGAACTGAGCATGCATCTATAAATGTAAAAACCACAATCAAAAAGTAATTTATTCGAGCCTAGAGTAGTCCACAATAACCCGTTGCCAAATTCTAGAAGCAATCAAAAAGAAAATGACAAGGCTTCTCACGGCAATAAAGGAGTTCATCTAGCCGCCGTGCCCAGCGCAGTCTGTACATATGAATCAATTCGTTCATTCAGTGGCGGACCCAGCTTTCGCTCACGACTAGGGCCAAAATTCAATGGCCAAAAATGCCACATATATGACATGATATAAAGTAATAGAAAAATGCGCAGTAAATGATCCAAAATTGATAAAGAAGCTGAGTAACTGTTCATTAGTGCGATACAATCAATGCCACCTAAAAATAGAGATGGAAATATAAATTAAAAATCAAATAATAATCAACTAATATTTTTTAGATAATTTGAATGTAACATACCACAAGTAGTACTGGTTTAGGTAACTTCTTCAAACGAGACTTTTCTTTAAAATGATATAAGATGTCATCATTATATATGCATTACGTACAGTCTACATATAAGCTCCCATTCCTATAGGATCTATCCAACGATGGGTGCAGAGAAAGATAGCGACACATTCATAGAAACCGCACAAGAAGCAAATACATGAAGGAGAATGGGGATCAGAACTTCAGAATTATGATGGTAGTAGCTTACATGTAACTTGGGAGGTAGGTGGAGCAGATTCGAGACCCACAAGAGATCGGCGGAGCAGAATCGAAGTTACCACGGATTTGCTCGCCGTTGCCGCTGATTCGCTCGTTGTTGTCGGTGATGCGCTCGCCAACTCTCTGCCTTCACTTCTAGTGTCGATGCGCTCGCAGCAGCTGCCGCCGCCGTCGCCAGGTTCTGCTCGGCGCCTCCGCGTCGACGGTATCGCGCCAGTGGGCGCCTCTGCCGCCACAGGTTCTGCTTAGTACCTCCGCGTCGACGGGACCATGCCCGCGGCTGCCTCCGCCACCAGGTAGCACGGCACCTCACCGAGCAAAGCGACTGGATCCAGGTCGAGAGAGGAAGCCCCGATAGTTGTCGTATTTTTTTCCGGGCCTCAGCACACGATTGTTTTTTTCCGGTGGTTTTGGCTCAAACCAGGGGTAAAATAAGTGGGTTCACCGGTCATCCAAGCAATTAATTTTAGCCACTGTCGGAAAAAATCCCAATCCCGTAAATTACAGTAGTTTTTGACTTAATACAGGGCTTCCAAACAGGCGCTTACTGGTTTCGAACCCTGAAGTCCCTCCTGAATTTAATTTACTGTTTTCATATGTGCTCGCTGTTGGGTTAGTAGCCGAAGCCAATGGACCCAGACAACGGTTGAAACTGAACGACTGGGACAAGCAACAATATATTACTTATCAACAGTATTCTTAGAATCAACAACCTTTACATGTAGGAGAGGGTCTCCTTTTATAGGGAGACCAAGGTCTTTGCATCCCCATCATACCCCTGGGATCAAGCATCATCTTCTAGACTATGTAATACAAATAACCCAGGGACACTTTGGTACATTTACCCCTCCCAATGTGAATGCGTAGACTTGTGATTCCGTGTTTGACTTGGCTTAGACTTGGTCTTGTTGGACTTGGTCCTCGCCTGCTTCGCCAGCTAGAAAAAGCTACATAGCTCCTGGATTCGGCTTCTTCCGGGCTGAGACGACCCTAAGCCATCTCCCGGCGTCCAAAAGCTGTTGGCTCCTCCAAGAACCTGCAATATAGAGTGAACCGAAGCTTGCCATTAACTCATTCATAGCTTTTGGCACTCAATAGTATCAATACTTCACCCAATTGGCTTCTAACTCGGTTCAGATAACATCATTTTGGTACACTGTAAGGCGATGACCGAAGCCGATTGGCTTTAGTACACAGCGAAACTTGATCACCGAAGCCGATTGGCTTTAGTATACTGCGAGACTTGGTCACCGAAGCCGATTGGCTTTAGTATACTGCGAGACTTGGTCACCGAAGCCGATTGGCTTTAGTATACTGCGAGACTTGGTCACCGAAGCCGATTGGCTGACCGAAGCCAGATTAGAGACCTGTAGAGCAGATTAAGCCTAATCGGCTTCATCTCCTTTGTTCATTGCTGCCTTTACGCAAGAGATAGAGCAAAACAAGTAGAAGGCGTTTTTCGGCGGGCCAAATCCCCAACAGTAGCCCCTCGAGGACGAGGGCTTTCTTCAACAGGCCGAGCTCCACGAATTTAGGATTGCTTGCCAGCCCGAGAAACGTCTCCTCCTTGTTGGAGAAAGCCCCTAAGTGTTTTGTCATGATTATTATATTTTTGCTTCGTTAGTCTAACTTATGTGATGTCATTTGGCTTCGCTTGTTTGAATTTGAAACGCTGGCTCATTTTTCGAGGTTTTAACGGTCATATTTTACTGCCCTATAAATAGGACCGAAGGGGGGGCGATTTTTACTTGCTTCGCTTCTGTTTTTTCACTTAGCTTGAGCTTGACGCTTTCTTTGGCTTTGAAAGCTTCTGAACTCAAGCTTTGGCTTTTCTTTCTCGTCACAAGTAAGTTTTGCTTTTTGTGCTCTACTATTTGCTTCGTTTCTTCTTTTGTTTTTTGCTGTTTCGTTTATTTTTTGTTTTTTCCTGTTTGTCGTAGCGGCTCGCACGAAGCAAACCGCTCGTCTGATTGGCTACGTCTCCGACGAAGACAATTCGGACACTGTGGATATGGATTCTGCCGAAGCTGCAACTTTTGCTCAGGAGATTGAGGACAACGTGGCCGTAGCTCCCGAAGCTGGAGTTGCTATGAACGTTGATGATAGGGGCAAGGGACCTGCCGTGGAAGATGAGGCTGCCGAGGCTGAGGACACAGAGGATGTCGAGTCTGCGGCCGGTGATGTCCTAGAAGGTGTAGAAGCCGACGTGTCAGATCTTATGGACTATCGGAAGAAGCCAAAGACCATTGTCTTTGGTAGGTCTAGTGTTACCCCTTCGTTGATTCGCTTCTATGAGGAAAAGGGGTATTTTGAGGCTGGTCAAGGATGAGCCCCTGGCACAGAGACTACCCCGACGCCTGAGCCAGACGAAGCTGTGGTATTCAAGGAATTCTTCACTGCCGGGCTTCGGATGCCCATAGATAATGTCATTGCTGATATCCTTAGGAGGTTTGGCTTGCAGCTCCATCATCTTACCCCCAATGCTATTACTCATTTACTTCGCTTCTTTTGGGCCGTGAAGACCAACGCATCAGATGTTAATGCGGACTGCTTCGTCCGTTACTTTGAAGGGCATCGGCAGACAAAGAGTGTTAAGGTTGACGGCTTTGAATACGAGCCGGATTATGGTAGTGTTACTTTTTGCGCGCGGTGGAGGCAGACTGACAAGCAGAAAGTGGAACTTACCATTTGTCAGAGAAACACGTGGGACAAGAGTTGGAAAAACTATTGGTTTTATGTCAAGGTGCCGGCGCTGGAGGCTGTGTTAAAGGACGGAACGAAGCAGATATCATTTTCTCTGCACAGTTCTATCGGGACTTGTGATTTTGTCGCTTGCCCTTCCTTCGACAGAAATGCCCCCGGCTTTGATCGCTGTGAAAGTGCTTTTTTCAAAGCCAGTCGGGTCTCGAGCAGCCGGGACTTGATTGAGGAAGGACTTGCTGTTGGAGTGAATATTTTATCTGCTTCGTGGAAGCCATTTGATGTTGAGACTAGGCTTTACAGAGGTATTCCTCATGTTTGCTTTCCCAGGTTTGGGGTGAAAAAGCCAGAGAATATGTCTGATTTTGCCTTCGTTCAGTCCATTGAGTTAATGGCTGAAATTATTTGTGGGAAGTTCACTACCAAGGAGCATGAGAGTTGTTTGGCTTTGGTGGATGGGGTCCGGCTTAACAGGGTGTTTGATGAGATGGGCGTTAGCTATCCTCAGCGTTCGGCCCCATCCAAGCCATCAAAGAAGTTCGTCGATCAGGATCACCCTAGCGTGCTACCAGCCCCGAAGCCGGGTCGTGGCCGTGGAAAGAAGCGTGCTGGAGGCCGTGGGAGCGGTCAGTCAGATGAAGGCGATGACGAAGCCGGGGGCAGCAAAGTCGAAGCCCCCTCTGGCCGTGGTGGTAGCCAAAGCCGAGGACACAGCTCAAAGGTAGCTGCCACGAAAAGGCGGGTTGGTTCTTCCTTGGAGACTTCCAAGCGTACTTCTGCCTTGGAATCCTCCAAGCGCCAAAAGCTTGGGAAAGCTCTTCCCATCGTTCCGCTTGCCAGCGCGCCTCCTCGTCCTATTGCTTCGGCTGCGGAAGCGCCTATCACCGCTGCACCTATGCGAGTTGATCCTGCAGCTTCCGCTTCAGTTGCTGTGCCCTCTTCTGGAGGTTGGTTTCTTGTATAACTTGCCTTTTTATTTTTAGCTTCATTTTGTTTTTAGCTTCGGTTTGTTTATTTGTTTTTGTCATCTTATTAAAGCTGCTGTTCGACCTCTTCGTCGTGAGCGTGTACTTGACTGCATCGACGACGAAGATGAAGTGAGCTTCAGTCGGCTTTTGAGGGAGGATGAGACAAAAGATTGTCCTTTGGCTGATCCTGAAGTATCGTCTATTCCATTCCAGCCAACGTCCTTGGACTTGTTGGCTGGTGTAGCTGCCACGCCCGAGGCGCTTACACTGACGGCTTTTCAGCCAAATGTTGAGGAGGTAGCTCAAACGGCTTCAGAGACGTTTACGCAGGAGGCTTTTCAGCCAAATATTAAGGAGGTACAATGAACGGCTTCTGCTCTTGAGATTGGGCAGGGCTCTGGCGATTTGGCTCCAACAACCACTGAGCCAGTTAAGTTGGCTCATCCAGCTATCGCCGAGCAATCTGCCCCTGCCAAGGACGTTGAACCAGCTCCTGAGGAGCCAGCTCCTGAATCGAAAGGTATGTTTCGCAAAGCAGTTATACTTGCAATTTTAACTCTAATAATGGCTTTTTGATATATTGATTGTTTTGCTTCAGATGCAAGTTATGCTGGGTATGGCCCCCTTGCAGATCGGCTTCGACAAGGTGGCTTTCGTCCTCCCAACGATATTCCGATTATCGCTCCAAATGGTTGGTAATTTTTGACTGTTCAAACGAAGCTGATTGATTTTAGGTTTTTGTCTAAACATTGGCTTCTCTTTTTCAGAGCTTGAGACTCGTGTCAAATCCTTGGATTTGGACACGCTTTCTATCTCCAGCCTTAGTGGCGGCATCCAGGTTTGTTCCTTTTTCTTCGTTTTTGATTTTGTTGTCTGGCTTTTTGGTACTTATGCTTTTCTTGTTTTAGTCTATAATGTCTATGCAGGAGCTTTTCGCTCGCCTTCCGCTTCGTCTCAATGATGTTGAGAATGAGCGGGCTGAGCTCAATGCTTTAAGGAAGGAGCGCGAGGGCTTTCTTCAACTTAAAAGATCTTTGGACAATGAGAAAGAGCAGCTTCGTCTTGAGCGTGAGTCTGCCTCATCAGAAATTGCTTCGCTCAGAAGCCAGGTCACTTCGCTGGAGTCTACACGTGCACTTAATGCCCAGACTATTGAAGGGCTTCGGGACAAGGTAATCGATGCTGCCACTTTAGAGCATGACCTGAAGAATAAAGTCTCTCGAGGCTGAGAAGGAAAAAACTGCTTTGGATGCTGAGAAATATAAGAGGGAGCTTCTTGTTGCTGTTGACTTGAAGAACTCCCTCATTTCCGAAGCCAGTCAGCTTAAGACTCAAGTGGATCAGCTTAAGGCCGACAAGGAGAGTTTAGATTTTGAAATACTCAGCCGTAGCTCCAGTGTCTACGCCGAATACGAAGCTGCTTTAAAACAATATGGAGCCGAGCCGCTGCCCTTTCCTTTTGACAACTTTAGCATTGGGAAGCTCTTCGACTGGCTTGATGATGAGTTCAAGTCCTTACCGGACGTCTTGTCCAGAGTGGGTGATTATGCTGCCCGGACATGCATCACTAATGCCTTTAAGATGCTGGCAGATGACGGGTGCTCTCATTACAAGGGCTTTTTAAGAAGGGACTTTCAATTTCCTTCGGCTTTGAATCCTGACAAGAAAAAGCTTTTCAGCGAAGCTGTTTTGGCGACTCGCGGCCTCTTTCTCAGGAAGTTTTGGTCTGCAACAGGGAGGGAATGTGCTCGGCGCACTGCATATGATCGTCTGGTTAAGGTTGGCTTCTTTTA
>QPGU01000550.1:1615-17175 GCA_004135705.1 Alloteropsis semialata | reverse complement strand
TTCCACCCCTCTGAGTGGGCTCATTTCTCTGGTTGTGGTATTGGCTTTCTGGGTACGATGGTTTGGTTTCGTAAGAAGGAGGCGGATTGTCCACCTTCATGATTGTTTGGTGGGAGTAGTTTTGGTAGTTGTGGCTGTGGTGATGGGTTTTGGCTTGTGACTCATATTGGTTTTTCATGATGGCTTCTCTTGCCAATCTCATTCGGTTGTCATTGTCAGAGCGACAGTATTTTTTGAACTCCTCATACAGGTCTGCCAGAGTAGCTGGTGTCTCTTTTGCGATATGCTGTGCAAACAATCCGGGGCGAAGCGCTTGTATTGCTGCAAATTTTGCTGCTTCATCAGGGATATGTGGAGCTTGAGCACGTAGAGTGATGAATCTGCGGAAGTAGTCCTCTAGAGGCTCCTTCGGCTGCTGGTGTAGTGTGAGTTCAGCATATGAGAGTGATTGGTCTCCCATGATGCTAAAATTTTTGATAAGCTCCCTCTTCAGATCATACCAGCTGTTGATTGATAGGCCAGGCAGCTTCGTGTACCAGTTCATTGCTGTGCCATCGCAGACAATGATGAAGGATTTTGCTAGAACAACATCATCTCCCCCTGCCGAAGCTATTGCAGCTTCATAGCTCATTAGGAATTGCTTTGGGTCGGTGAGGCCGTTATATCTTGGTAGAGAAATGGGTTTGTAGGAAGGTGGCCATCTTGCCAGTTGGAGGCTTTCTGAAAGTGGGCACATATGATCGATGGGGAGTATGGAGTGTTTGAAAGCCAGTTTGGGATGAAGAGTTGTGGTTTGGTGGGTTGATGGTGATGTTTGGCTCATTAAGCTCTGCTTGGAGCTCAGCGACTTGCTTTTTGGCTTTCTCGAGTTCTTGACGCAGCTTTTCAGCTCTGGAGCTTGTGTTGTTTAGCCTCCTGTGCTTCGCTTGCCTCAGCTCCTCGAGCTGCTTTTTGACTTGCAGCAATTGATGCTGCTGCTCCTCTTCCTCTTCTTGCATTTGTTGCTCTAGTTCGAGCTGTGCCGCATCCAGCTCTCTCTGCTGCTCGAGGCGTCGAAGACGAAGCCTTTCTTCGAGTCGGTGCATTCTCTCCTCGGTGGTAAGGGTTTCTTCATCGATCTCTTGATCGTCGAGAATGGCTTCGGTTATTGGTGGTGGGTTTGTTGGTGGAATTGTGGGTCGGGGAGCGGCTTCGATGCTGAGGGTTGCATTTGGCACAGTGGTGGTTGGTTTGGTTGGTTTGATTGGCTTTTTGGGTGGCATGGTGGTTATCGTGGGTTTTGTTCGTGCACTGCACAAACGGTAGGCGCCAGTTGTTGGGTTAGTAGCCGAAGCCAATGAACCCAGACAATGGTTGAAACGGAACAACTGGGACAAGCAACAATATATTACTTATCAACAGTGTCTCGGGAATCAACAACCTTTACATGTAGGAGAGGGGTCTCCTTTTATAGGGAGACCAAGGGTCTTTGCATCCCCATCATACCCCTGGGATCAAGCATCATCTTCTAGACTATGTAATACAAATAACCCAGGGACACTTTGGTACATTTACCCCTCCCAATGTGAATGCGTAGACTTGTGATTCCGTGTTTGACTTGGCTTAGACTTGGTCTTGTTGGACTTGGTCCTTGCCTGCTTCGCCAGCTAGAAAAAAGCTACATAGCTCCTGGATTTGGCTTCTTCCGGGCTGAGACGACCCTAAGCCATCTCCCGGCGTCCAGAAAGCTGTTGGCTCCTCCAAGAACCTGCAATATAGAGTGAACCGAAGCTTGCCATTAACTCATTCATAGCTTTTGGCACTCAATAGTATCAATACTTCACCCAATTGGCTTCTAACTCGGTTCAGATAACATCATTTTGGTACACTGTAAGGCGATGACCGAAGCCGATTGGCTTTAGCATACAGCGAGACGTGACGACCGAAGCCGATTGGCTTTTGTATACTGCGAGACTTGGTCACCGAAGCCGATTGGTTTTAGTATACTGCGAGACTTGGTCACCGAAGCCGATTGGCTTTAGTATACTGCGAGACTTGGTCACCGAAGCCGATTGGCTGACCGAAGCCAGATTAGAGACCTGTAGAGCAGATGAAGCCTAATCGGCTTCATCTCCTTTGTTCATTGCTGCCTTTACGCAAGAGATAGAGCAAAACAAGTAGAAGGCGTTTTTCGGCGGGCCAAATCCCCAACACTCGCGTCACTAAAAAAAAATTCTTCCCGCCTTCACTATGAGAGATGATCAAATGTACAGTTCGGAAGCGCAATACTGAATGGTTTTATTTTGCATTTAGAACGGTGTTTTCCAATCTTGTCCATACTTAATAAATAGTACATGTACTTAAGAGTGAGTTTGTACGTGTTGAAATTATTGCAATGGTCATGGACTCATGGTCATTTCATTGTCCTTAATTCTTGTGCCTAATACGGAGGGAGGACCGGGAGGGGATTGCAAGTTGTGTATTGTCCTGTGTAGCCGAACAAGTGAAGTAATAAAATTCACAAAGTTAGAAAACAGGGCATGTTTTATTGTGAAAACTACCCTACTTGGTTCGCAGCCACAACTGATATTACTTGCCACAAAAAAGTTGGTAGGAGCTTGGTTCCTGAATAAACCCAGGTTGTCACAGCCAGAGATCCCACGCGCCACAGATTTACTTAGCCGATTGACCGCCCGTAGAGCTCCACCGCTGCCGTAAACTCCAGAGTGAACACGACCAAAAAAACTCCTGAGAGTTTACCTTTTGCTAGATATTTATAGGGAAAAGTCCATTTTACACCCTTAAACTATTTTCAACTTTTCACTACAAAACCACCAGACACTATAGGCCATCTAACTATCGAAACCATGCAAGTTTGACCTTTGAGTGGTTTCAAAGGTGGTTTTCTATTTTTTTGAAATATATAAAAATATTGATTTAATTTAAAATTTTCATATCTAATTAATTTCAAATTAGAAAATACAAAATTAGTACAAAAGAATTCTAAAAATATAACCTATATGTTGGTGCTCTATTGGGAGTTAGTTGGATCTTATTTATTTTTGTTTTTACTATTTTAATGATTCTATTCATGTATTTATTTGTAAAATCCAAATAATTCTCCATATAGCACTAACATATAGGTTAGGATTTTAGAAATTTATTGGTATTGGTTTCATATTTTTCTCATTTAAAATGAATTAGTTATGAATTATTTAAATTAAATCAAAATTTTTAAATTTGTTAGAAAATGAAAAACCGCCCTCAAAACCACTCAAATGGGCTAAAGGTGTATGGTTTCGATAGTTAGATGGCCTAGGATATCTGATTTTATAGAAAAGGGTTGAAAATCAAACTCTTATTATGGTTAGAGGGTGTAAAGTGGACTTTTCCCGTATTTATATGGTGACCGCTAGTAAGAATTGCAAAGTGTACTGCCTCATTTCTTTTGTTTCATTGATTCCATCTTATTTTTTGAGAATATGTTTACAATATTTTAAATGGATGAAAAGGAATTTATGTTTGAAGTAGTATTGGGCAAATTGTGGCGGATGACAAACATGTGCTTGCTATGATTTGATAACATCGTAAAGAATGTTTGCAGAGAAGAGGAGAGGAGCCCATCATCGTGGGTCACTCTGCACACGGCCCACCCCGCCCGCTGCAGCCCATCCTTCGTCGAAAAAACGAAATTACATGCGCGCTCGAACACGTTCAATCCCGACCGCAGATTATGCTCCTAGATTCGTGGTTTCTTGTCACTTTCTGTAGTATTTCCCTTGCATAATGTTTTTTCGTCGATCGTATATTCTCTGGATTGGAAGTACTGCCCGCAGATTTCTGGTCATAAAGATCAGCTTTTCAGTACTTGATTGGACATAAAGTTGTTGGTATTCGGGGAAGCAACATGCAGCATTAGGGCTGGCCCAACGCGCCACCCTGGAGTGCTGCCCCAACTATCACGTATGCACCATGTATCCATGTCACCCGAGATGGTGGTCTCGCGTAGGCTCAGTGAGGCTTGTAAAGCCGCACTGGTCTCACCTGACAAAAGGTTGAGGCAACATGTGAAGCCAGCGTTGAGAGGAGGAGGTGCCCAAGGCCAGGTCTTGTCACTGCAGTAGAAAGAGAAAAAGCTAGAAAGTGACAGCGACATTTTTGCTTGTAGGGTCAAGAGGTAAATGTGCAGAAGTTGGACTGCGCGTTGTGGAGATGGAGGCTTGTCATGTCCACAGCTACGTGGAATCTGCTTTTTAGGTGAGTCTTGTCATGTCCACAGCTACGTGAAATCTGCTTTTTAGGTGAGGACACTCCAACCAGTAGCTTACGTTGGGCTTGCCCTATGTGTATGTCCTCCCCATACCTGATCCGTCAGTACCTTTTTGACTTTGGATAGTACCTTTTTGACTTTGGATGCTCTATTTCTGTACTCTCTCGTTTTGTTGTCAAGCTCTGATTGGTTTGAGTTTAATGCTCTACTGTACCTTTGCCTTCATATCCAATTTTTTTACATGGAACATACATGTCACGTTCCTGAACCACTCATTTCCTCCACATTGGCTCGCCACCAAGCTGTCCGCCTGATTTTTTTTGTATATTACCCTCACTCGGCTACATCATGTACCTGTACAATGCTGATGCATCTTCATACATGATGTACCTCATTGTCGATGTTCTCAAAGTGCACACTAGACAATGCTACTCTTTTAAATTTTGAATGCACGGTTTAAGAAAGGTACCATTTGATACACTCTGTGGAATGGTACATCCCTAATGCTGAATATTTTTAGCGGCCTTGATTTTAATTCTTTATTTTTATCAGTATATTTAATAAATTATCAAATATACATGTTATTATTATATTTTGACAAACTATCAGATGTACCATGTACTCAAACACACCATGTACCTAAATGACTCTAACAGTTGTACATGAAAAAAATCCACATGAACAACATCAATGTTCACCACTAGTAATATATTTGATTTAAGCCATGCTTATCACCGTGAAGGCAAAATGGACGGACCATCTACTGAAACACATACAAAAAACAACACAAGGAACTATAAAAGAAAAAAGGTCAAATTCTGGACACAAAAAGTTACAACTCACCAAGAGCAGTGTTGAATACAGAGCCACCAAGAGCAGTGTTGAAGCATGCAAAGCCGGAGCAGGGTCGCAGCACCTACCGCTGCAACTCACCCAACTGCTTCAGTAGCCTGTGGTACCCTAAGGCTGGAGATGTACGGTTGTACACATTACAAGGCGACCAGTAAGCGTATTAAGGATGAGGCGTCAGCACAAGAGGAAGTAAAAGTTACCCGCAAAAAAAAAAAGAGGAAGTAAAAGTTTTGTGGTAGTGTGACTATGAGCAGTGGGTCCAATACTCCAAGTATTCGTAATTTGGCCTTCACGAATTAAGTTGAACAATGTTATGGTATCATTTCTTATTTAGCAATGAATGAAATATAGTTTTTTTGGGTAACATTTGTTCCACGGATTTCCCAGCTTCAAAGTGTATGTGTGGAAAAACAAGATGCTTTCTCTGAATCACACTATTTCCTACAATGTCAAGATGTTTCCGCAAATAACTATGCAATCATGGGTAAGTTTGAGTGCTGCTGAAATCCCCTTGCATATTTAGTGCTGCATTATCCCCTACCCGACAGTAATAACCAATGTACCATGTGAGATGTTTTGAGACTATCATTACATATTCTGATCTATTTTATTTCATATTCTGCAGTTCGGTTCTGCAACTACAACCACAATGTGGGGGGGGAGGGGGGGGGTGTGGGAGGCGGGGAGGCGTAACAAAACTAGTCCTCCTAGGATAGGAATAGGAGTCATGGGAAAAAAAAGCTATAACTACCAGATCTCAAACATACATAATCTTGTCATGCATGGGAAAAAAAATCTTAACTAACTCTGCTTTCAAAAATTCAAACTCCATGTTCGGCTTCAAGTTAGTTTATTAATTTTCTCTCAACGTTTTTTGAGGTCGCTTCATTTATATTTTGTACAAGTTGTTATTATACAAAATCTACAAGCATATACAAAGTCACAACATTGGTTAAAATAATCGCATTCTACTTATCTTAGTAGATGGTCAAATATGAAATTGAGGCACATTCATGAGTGAAAAAAATCGTTGTTAATGATTAAACATGAAGAATTAGGTACAGCCTCGTGAGGTTATTCAAGGGCAAAATTGCATACCACATCCTTTTGTCCAAGCACATCATTTTGTGGGATCTTACTTTACTGTGCAACTAGATGGCAGTGAAAACAGTTGACAAGCACGGCAAGAACATAAAACCTTGACAAGGATATGTGACATGAATAAAATCACGAGATTGTTTGTTAATTTTCCCTGCAGAATATGGACATATCTAAAGTCATATCAGAGGAAAAAGACGCCTCTCATATTTTATTTAAGCATTGGATTGCAGAAACCTCTGCAGCCAGAAGGCTGAGCATAATCACATAATCAAGTAGACTTCTAATTTCATTCAAAAGTAAGGCATGTAAATGGGTAGACAGCAACGGCATGACCTTCTTGAGAAGCAGCCATGCCTTTTACAGTAGATTCGGCGGTGAACACCGTATGAAACAAAAATTGGCACCTAGCATCGCAGTCAGCAATTTATTTGCTTCCTAGCAAAAATGGCAAGATTTGCCCCCAAATGACAAGTCTAGCAAATGTCTGCATCATAAATTAATTTCCTTGAACGGCATCTATGAGAAGCCACAAAGATCACAAATGACAAGTCTAGGGAACCACTACTTTTTTTTGGCTATTTGTAACTCATGTTCCATGAACTTCCGGGCTTCAAATGTAGGTGCAGAAAGAGAACGAGAATAATTCTCTTAATGGGGCCAATTTCCAATGATATCTAGATGTTTTTACGAGCTGTATATGATATTAACAACCTATTGATGTATGAGTAATGGTGAATGCGGTATAGATGCCCTTTGCATATATGCTGCCATTTTCACCTATAATTGAATAATAAGCAATGTACCATGCCATATTTGGAGTCAGTCACTACATATTGTCACCATTTTATTTTACCTTCTTCACTTCGGTCTCCACTATGATAAGAAGAAACACGATGGAAGAGAGAGAGTAGTGTGTCATTGGGGAAAACTAAACCTTTTACTAGGAATAGAAGTCACGCGGAAAAAGCTTACTCCTGAAATGTTCATTGCCAAATCTGGTGTTTGGAAATTTGCATTGAGGTTGTTTTCAGCACTCAAGATGTCAAGTAGCTAGCACCTTTGGATAGTGTTTTTTTTGTTCTCCTTTGTTTCAAGTATTTACTCGCTTCGGAACTGGTGTTTTCGTCTCCTTCATTTTTTGCGTGTCTTTGGCTGGTGAAAGAAGACTACGGATGCAAATGTTCTGGAGGAAATGAAAATGGAGGTGAAAAGGAATGTTGCTCAGTAATGAGCACGATCAAAGGGTTAATGTTCAAGCTCTGAAGGATAAAGCGGAAGCAATACGCCACGAGGAGCACCACGGTCTGCAAAGGGGGGCAAGTCGAGAACGAAGATGGCCAGATATTGCAGAGCCTTGCGCAGAGAAGCCACAAGGCTGACAGGTTGTGTGTGACTGGAGAGTTGATCTTGGGGCCTGGAATAACGTCTTCTGGGAGATCATATGGGTTGTGTGATGGAAAAGTTGAGCCCGATGTGTGACGAGTTACCAGGAAAAAAGCTATTCCTTTTAATTAGGAATAGAAGTTACCGGGAAAAAGCTTACTCGTCGTTGGTTGAGTTCTTGACTCTACCACATCGCTATACAAACTTGTGCTGGGAGTTTGGCTCACAAGGAATTAGCGAGACAAACAAATGCTTTACAGTATGGTCTATGGGCATGAGTGTAGAACCATGGAGGTGTGTGGCTACAAAAGCAAACCACAGGCTAATAAAATAAGCGAGTGTTTCACGTCGGACTATTGTTGACTTGTTGTGGGAACCTTCAAATGTGAGCCAAATAGTTCCACAGAGACGATATGCATGGGAATAATTATACTTCTATCCGCTTCCAACCCTCAAGTACCTCATCAATTCGACTTATTATATTCGTTCATCTGAGAAATGATCACATATAAAGTTTGGGAAGTAAAATACTAAATGATATTATTTTGCATTTTACTCATCTTGGACTGTAAAACACATATAAAGTTTGGAAGTAAAATACTAAATGATATTATTTTGGATTTTACACATCTTGGACTGTAAAATATGAAACCAACGCACATTCTTGAGTGAAATAGAGTGAAGGATTCAAATTCAGTGTATAACAAGCTAGCCGTGAAAACTTGGTGAAAAATATGTCGAAGACACAAAAACAATATGTAAAAGGTACACAATCATGAGATTTGATTTTCAGGGGCAAATTAGGAATTATTTGTAAATTGACATCTTTCTATTTACCGAATGGTACTGATTTAATAGATATCCAAATGACCTGCAGCCTGCATGCCTGGCATGTGGCTCGGACTTGGACCACACCATCATGCCCACCGGGTGGCCCGCCCCACTATGCAACAGCCAGCCTGGTAGCTGTTAGGATATCTGACGTGTCATGGACTTATCCATCTCAATTCTAATTCGTGATGCGTTTTTGAAATGTGATATGTTATATGTTACTCAAAACTTGTTCATTGCGTACTGAAATTGAGAATTGAAATTTGGAAATGATGAGGTTGAGATGTTGAAATGAAATATAGTTTGTTTTGTCGGGCTGTGGTCCGGTCTGGCCTGTTGTACTAGCTAGGCTTCATGGGCTACTAAAGGGGGGTTGGCACCCGGTACTAAAGGGCATTTCTCCACCAGTGTTTAAACGTAATTGAGTATAAAACATGGTAGGTATACAATCATTGTAACATTTATTGGCCCTCCACTCCATATATATGTACTGAGCAAAACAAAAACTAGTTTATCAAATGAGGCTTTCTGAGTACCGACCATTTTCTATATAGGTATACATTTGATACAATACATGTTTCCCTCTTGCCCGTCAGTTTCTCGGAACCAGGGAAATAATCAACAATACATGGAGAAGAAAAACAGGGGCACCCATAGGAATGGAAGACGCTAGGAACTTTGATGCCACATCCAATTTTATCCACCATGTTCTATTATCCAGCGAATTTCTGTGTGGAAGAACGGGGGCGAATGGCGTTGGCTCGAAGAAGAAATATGCTGCAGCCTCAGCAGTTAGTTCACAAGTTGTGAAAGCAGCCTCAGGAGGTAATGCGTGATAAGTGTCAGCCAAACTCAACTTTGTCTTGGTCTGTTGGTGTCGAACGTTCTACAGCGCTGCCTCCGCTCATCAGGTTCACGCGCTCAGCAACTGACTCGGCGACGGCACCAACAACAAATTTCCCGGGTGATGTCATCTTCTAGGAGAAAATGGTGTAGCTTTGTTCTGTTAGTATTATACTATCCCATGTAATTAGGCATGATTCACTTCTGTTTTTGGCTGCAAGCCGTATGTAGCATAGATATGCCGATTCCGGCAAACAAATTAAGGATCGTGCTTTTGCCAATCCTCCGTGAAACAATTTTAAAATGGAGGCATCTCCAGCCTTGTCAAAGTGTGCGCAGACAGCCGTGAAAAATAGGCATAGTTAATTGCAGTAGTTAAATGATGCTCATCTTCAGTTCAAGCTCCGTTAAGCTGCTTGCTGCAAATGATTTTTATCTTCATGATCGTGATGGCACATGGCAGTCGCATGACATTCTTTTTTAGAAAAAAGTATTGAACTAGTTGTATGAGGAGTACTGTACATACAGAAGTTAGTTGCGATGCATGTATCCAATTCAACGGGTAAAAGCTGATTTGTGTAAACAAAGGTGCTGCAGACCATCTTTAGGATGAACTCTAGTTTAGTTTTGTGCAAAGAACATACATGTCCACATAGCACGTTAAAAGCATACCATTGTACGTAGTAAAAATTCTAGGGTCTTCAGCACCTAATGTTACATGGCTAGGGACCTATCTAGAAATAAGTTGGTGGCGTGGAACAGTTTACTCCCACGAATCTCCAATATTATTCTGTGCCAGGAAGTGGATTAATTTCGCTGGAATGGTGTGCAGATTTCCTAACGATGTTGCAGATGAACTCTTTCAGCACATCCACAAACTTGTGATGGACACCGTCAGGTGTATTCCATCCAGAACACTCTGCAATGCAAGACATAGTTCTGGGCTGGGCGTGAATCCACCGTAGCGCCACCAATCGTCATGAGCTGCAGCAGAACAAGCTGGCAAGCCAAGACAACCAAAGTCCGCCGTGACACCATTGGAAAGATCGGTTGAGTACCTTCTGTACACGCAAGCCTTGTACCCTAGCCCATGAGTTATTTGCTTATATTGCCCCTGGTTTTTGTCCCATTAAGTCTGACTTCTTTCGTAATAAAAGACCCACAAGTGACCCGTTGCAATCTCAGTTACCAGGTTAGAAGCACAATACTTTACTTCTTTAGTTTTGGTGGTTAATATAATAAATCCATTCATTCGTTCAACATAGACATCACATTCGCAGGACTAGACTCTTCAGTGCAGCTAATATAAATGCACGAAGCTGGTAGCCTGATATAGAGATTGAACCTGTTATTTCATTGATAAATAAGTTCCAGTGCGATCACCATTGTGTTTGTGCAATGATGTATTTGCAGCTAGCATTCTTGTCACTACCAGAAAACCCGCCATCCGCCACCCCTCATAGGTCACGGATGGATCGGACCCGGTACCAATGCCTGCATTGGTACCGGGTCCAACGGTCAATAATTTTGCGCGCTCATTGGTACCGGTTAGTGGCACCACCCGGTGCCAAAGGGATCACATTGGTACCGGTTAGTGTCACCAACCGGTACCAATGAGCCTCGGGGCCTTTGGTACCGGTTGGTGACACCAACCGGTACCAATGTGACCCCCTTTGGTACCGTTGGTGCCACCAACCGGTACCAAAGGGGCTCTGCGTATAAAGGGACTTTCTTCCTCTCCCAGCCCGAGCCATGGCTCATTTCTTCATCCTCCATTGAGCTCGGGTTGGGGGAGCTCATGCACAAAATTTCCATAACTTTTGGAGATTTTACAAACCAAGTCCGCTAGAAGGTAGGGATGGATTCGGATCGGATACGCATGGAATCGAATTCGGATGTCACCTTTTACCATATTTTAATTCGAATATGGATCGAATACGAATCTTGTCGGATACGAATACGGATGCGAATGTTGTCTATTCTTGTCGGATACGAATACAAAACGAATACATCGAATACGGATTCGCATTCGGATAGATGGCTTCATCACGTGTTAATTCTTCACGGATACGGATAATATCGGATATTCCACATTTTATTCGAATACGGATATGGATTCGGATAGAGAAAATTGATGAAAAGCGAATTTGGATATTTTCATTTAACATCCATATTAAAATCGAATACGAATATGGATATCCATATTGATGTTTTAGTCGAATACAAATACGGATAATTCGGATGTCTGGACATCTGAATCCATCCCTACTAGAAGGTTACCAACTTCATCCTCTCTCTTTTGACGGTTAGTATGGTCTATTTCATGCTCTATGTTTTGAGTAATTTGTGTTTTGTGGAATTGATTGAAATAATAGATTTTAGATTTAATCTTCATTTTTATTATGAATTTGTAATAGAGAATCACTATATAGTTAGTTGTTGCATGTGTAGAGATGATGATTATTTGTAGAAACTTTAAATGATTTTTATATTTATGCTTATTATGATTTTTAGATATTATAAAATATTCATATTTAGGGTTATTAGGATTTTTAGAGATTATAAATGATATTCATATTTAGGCTTATTACGAACTTTAGAATTACATCTTTTTAGAGGCTTCAAATGACGTTGATATTTAGGGTTATTAGGATTTTTGAGATTATAAATGATATTCTTATTTAGTTAGATTTTAAATTCAATTTTACTTCTCATGGTTGTCAATATCTTGAACTAAAACAATTCAACTCTAGGTATGCCTATGATGATATCAAATTTTACCTAGTTTTCTAGCTGGGTAACATATGATGACCTTGAGCTTGAGCTTGTATTGCATAGTTATGCTTCTCATGGTTGTCATCAAACCATGGGACACATCCATGCCCATGCAACGGATCGGTTGTGATGGTTGGGCTAGGTGTGTCTCATGGTTCCATGCCTACCATGAACCAATTTTTTTACCACCTATAATGTTTCTTATGCTCCAAGTTCAAGGTCAAATGAAAGATAACATATCTGAGGCAAATCACTCCTTTAATTATTTTTTGAGATGAGCAAAAGTAAGACGTTGATGATTTTGGGATGTGGTTGTCAGCCATCGTGCCCTTGGTTACTGTAGCACCATCCTGCTAGCTCTGAGCGAGAGCCTGTTACGTCCATGTCCACCATTGCTACAGTGACCACTCAAATCAACTCTTCTGCACTCTCTTCCCGGTGAAGCAACCGGCTCCATCGCATACTCTCCGCCTCACGTGCCTACAAGGGCTACAAATAGCTGCCCCTGAGGGCCCTGACCTGCTCCAAGCAACAAAACCATCTCTTTAGAATTACATCTTTTTAGAGACTTCAAATGATGTTCATATTGTATTTTGTGAATGATATTTACATACATGAAATGATATTTACATATTTGAAATGATATTTACATAGATGAATCAGCAATGGATGTACAACGCGGATAGACGCTCATCTGACTTCATTAATGGCGTTCATCAATTCCTCGACGCGGCAGAGGCTAACTCGACCTCGGGTTTTATATGCTGTCCATGCAAGGTCTGTGAGAACGAGAAGGATTATCACATCTCGAAGAAGGTGGTTCACACACACTTGCTTAGGAGTGATTTCATGCCTAACTATATCTGTTGGACCAAACACGGCGAAGCGGGAATATTCTTTGAAGAAGGTGATGAAGAAGGTGAGGACAACATCCCGGACTTTGCATAATATGGTGCCTTTGCAGATGATACAGCAATGGGCGAGGGTGAAGCAGTTGCAGAAGATGAGGATGATGATGCCTTAGGTGGCATGATCCGTGATGAAGAGAAAGACTGCGAGAGTGCGAAAGAGCAGGAGAAAATGAAGTGTTTGTTGGAGGACCACAAAACATTGCTGTACCCAGATTGCAAAGAGGACAAGAAAAAGTTGGGTACCACACTGGAACTGTTGCAATGGAAGGCAACTAATGGCTTGTCTGACAAAGGTTTTGGAGAGATATTGAAAATGATAAAGAAGATGCTTCCAGAGGGCAACACATTGCCCAAAACAACATACGAAGAAAGAAAAATCGTTTGCCCTCTAGGACTGGAAGTACAAAAGATACACGCATGTCCCAATGATTGTATCCTTTATCAGGGCAAGGCGTACAAATCTTTGGATGCATGTCCGGTTTGCAATTGTTCGCGGTATAAAATCAGGCGAGACGACCCTGATGATGTTGATGGAGAGCCTCCCAAGAAGAGAGTCCCTGCCAAGGTGATGTGGTATTTCCCTATAATACAACGTCTGAAGCACTTGTTTAGAAACAAAGAGCATACTAAATTGATGCGGTGGCACAAAGAGGATCGGAGGGAAGACAATATGTTGAGACACCCCGCTTATGGGTCCCAATGAAGAAAAATAGACAGAGCGTTCCCAGACTTCGTAGAAGATGCAAGGAACATAAGATTTGGTTTGAGTACGGATGGCATGAATCCTTTCGGTGATATGAGCAGTAGCCACAGAACTTGGACCGTGACTCTTTGTATGTACAACCTTCCTCCATGGATGTGCATGAAGCGGAAGTTCATTATGATGCCAGTGCTAATCCAAGGGCCAAAGCAGCCTGGCAATGACATTGATGTGTATCTAAGGCCACTGATTGAGGACCTTTTGTTGTTGTGGGGCAAAGATGGTGTAAAGGCGTGGGATGAGCACAAGCAAGAGGAATTTAACCTACGAGCATTACTGTTCATGACCATCAATGATTGGCCTGCACTTGGTAACCTGTCGGGACAGTCAAACAAGGGATACAAAGCATGCACACATTGCCTAGAACACACCAACTGCATTTACCTGAAACATTGTAGAAAGTGTGTGTATATGGGCCATCGTCGATTCCTTTCTAAGAAACATCCGCTAAGAAAGAAAGGAAAGCATTTTGAGGTGGAAACTCGTAGCAAACCAAGGCATCGGGATGGAAAATATGTATTTGCTATGGTAAAAGATATGAAAGTGGTCTTTGGGAAGGGACCTGGCAGCCAGCCAGTGGCAAGTGAAAATGGAAAGGCACCCATGTTGAATAAAAAGTCAACATTCTGGGACCTACCATATTGGGAGGTCTTAGATGTCCGACACGAAATTGATGTGATACACCTGACCAAAAATCTTTGTGTAAACGTGCTAGGGTTCCTTGGTACTTATGAAAAGTCAAAAGATACGCTTGAAGCACGATAGGACCTGAAACGTTTGAAACAACGAGATCCCCTGCATCCTGAGAAAAGAGAGAAAGAGCGATGGAACTTACGTCCTGCAAGCTACACTCTAAGCAAGGAGGAGAAGACCAGTATGTTTGATTGCTTGAACAATATTAAGGTCCCATCCGGCTACTCATCGAATGTAAAGAGTCTGATAAATATGAAAGAGAAGAAATTCGTACACCTCAAGTCCCATGACTACTATGTGCTGCTCACACAATTGCTTCTGGTGGCGCTGAGGGGAATACTACCCGTTAATGTCCGAACAACTATTGTGAAGCTATGCGCCTTCCTCAATGCAATCGACCAGAAGGCAATCGATCCCAGTAATCTAGCAAAGCTGCAGGATGATGTGGCCCAAAGCCTTGTCAGCCTTGAGATGATATTTCCTCCGTCTTTCTTTAATATTATGACGCATCTCTAGGTCCATGTTGTCGAAGAGATTGGTATTCTTGGTCCTGTATTCCTACACAATATGTATTCTTTTGAGAGGCTCATGGCTATTCTAAAGAAATATGTTTGTAACCGTTCTCTTCCAGAAGGATGCATCGCCAAGGGATACATAACAGAGGAGGTCATTGAGTTCTGTGTTGACTATATCCCTGAACTGAAACCGATTGTGCTACCTGAGTCACGCCATGAGGGGAGACTACTTGGAAAGGGCACGTTAGGAAGGAAACAAACAAGGTGTACCAACTATGATTTATTCATGAAAGTCCATTACACTGTATTGCAGTCATCAACCATGGTGGCTCCTTACATCGAGGAGCACAAGACTATAATATGCTACCAAAATCCAAGAAAGTCTGACAAGTGGATTACACGCCATCACATAGAAACTTTCGCTGGTTGGTTGCGACAAAAGCTCATGGGTAACGAGACAATACATACACAGCTGGCGTATTTAGCAAGGGGACCATCATCCTCATTCTTGACGTTCCAAGGCTATGACATAAATGGGTATACATTTTACACGAGAGCCCAAGACGACAAAAGCACCAACCAAAATAGTGGTGTCTGTATAGATGCCTATGACAACAAAGGGAACAGGGACTCATATTATGGCAGGT
>QPGU01000680.1:41235-60725 GCA_004135705.1 Alloteropsis semialata | reverse complement strand
GGATTGAGCCGAGCAAGAAAGCGAGTGAGGAAGAAGAAAGCGAAAACGGCTAAGTTTATGTCGGGACGGGGCGTTTGCCGAGTGCCCTGGATCTGGCACTCGGCAAATCTCCTCTTTGCCGAGTGCCACAGATCTGGCACTCGGCAAACCAGCATTTTGCCGAGTGTCAGACTTCGTGCACTCGGCAAAGTGTCTATTTGCCGAGTGTCCCACCTGCGGCACTCGGCAAATCTGCATACAAAAATTGTATAACTTCTTTTTTTTGAAATTTGGTGCAACGAAATTTGAAAAAAACATGTTAACTGCACTGTACAATGCATATCTCGTCATTCTTCAATGATTGTTACATTATTTTATGTGGTTATTCAACAACATCCATTTATATCATTTGATTTTGAATATTTGTAGTAAAAAAATTATAAAATAAAAAACGGATCCAAAAAATTACCAAAAGTTTACAAAAAACATTTTAAGTAGTATGTTGCCATTGGAAAATGTGTTGAAGTGAAAATCGAATTGTCATGTCACTCTATCTCCAAATCATGAACTATCTGTTGAACTTAACGAAACTTCTGTGGAGATGTTCTGGTTTACAAGCGTCGTATGTGAAAACTTTTTCAGAATGTCCTATATTTTTTACCACAACCTCCACATATGATATCATGAGCTCCTGACAATTTCCATGAATTACAGAGTTCATTTGATTTTTCTATAATTAAAAAACAAACTGGACACACGTAGTTTCAGTTTGTTTCGTGAAAATCAAGTTGCAAATTTACTTCTATTACATGGAAAATGTCACACAATGGAGTTAGTAACATGAATATCAATTTTCCAATAACTCTGTACCCTTATTTGAAACACTTGTAGTTCAAATTTTGACTTCAACCAACAAATTCATTCTAATGAGAAAAATGCATTGAATATAGCAAACGGGCCGACAAAAATCCGAAATAGTAATATGGAGTGCAATGTATCATATGTGAAACAACAAGCAAAGTTTGGAATGATTTACATGAAATATAGAGGTCGCCTTTGCCGAGTGCCAGAAAAAACACTCGGCAAAGGGGTGGTTTGCCGAGTGCCAGGGGTTGAGCACTCGGCAAAAGTATAGTTTGCCGAGTGCCAGGGGTTGGGCACTCGGCAAACTATAACGGCACTCGACGGCCGTTAGGGCAGCTGGCCGTCTGAGGCAACCCCGTGGGCCCGTGGGAGATTTGCCGAGTGTCCCAGCACCTGACACTCGGCAAACCTCTCCTTTGCCGAGTGTCCCTGGCAAAGCACTCGGCAAAGCACACCTATGCCGAGTGCCGTGACTATGCCGAGTGTTTTGCTCCGGGCACATGGCATACGAAGCTTTTGCCGAGTGCCCGAGGTTTTGCACTCGGCAAACTTCGTGACACTCGGCATTTTTCGGTTTTCCGGTAGTGTGCTATTGACCGGAAATTAGACAATGTTGCTAAAGGTCGTGTCGAATTGGTTAGTCTTTCTTTTTGCAGTAATCACAGACTACTGTTACGTCTTCTCTGAAAATGGCCTCGTAGCACACAAGAATGGGGAGCTAATTGCAACTCAAGTCTGTGGGCACCGCTTATATACTGTCTTATGTCCACTGATGGACTGAACCTGAGATCATTAAATTTACATGCCAAGGAAATGTTAGCAAACAGAGCAAATTCAAGTTATTGACTCTGACTAGAATATCTCTAGGTCCTTTGCATGCGCTGATAAATATCATTTTGCTTTATGCAGAGTTTGAAAATATTTCTCATAGAAGACATGCTGAAGGTGAGCCTATCTGTTGTATTCACTTTCTTTTACTGATTCCATTGGTTGAATATTGGGTTTACTAAGTATTTGCATGTTTTTTCAGGAATTTATTGACTTTGCTCACCATTACATGGCTGACTTAGATATCCAAATTATGTAAGTGAAGAACCCTGTTCAATAATTCCGTTTTACACTAGCTTATTGGTCATTACTGACCATTACTGAATGTTTTCTCAGGGGTACCTTCATAGAGTTCTGAAGTGTAATGATTAAAGTCTCTCCTAAAGGGAGAAACTGTCCCCAAGAAGAATGTGATGAATTTAAGAAGTACGATAAGGTATGGATTGTCTACTAGAAGTTGGTAGCCTTACATAGTCAGAACTGGAAAGTTATCAACGATATATGGACGGAAACAATGGATTTCCTTTAGGTGCATAACATTCGGCCAAAAATGGTATCTGTGCTTCCTGAAAAGTTTGCTCACTTAAACTTGATGTTTTCTCTTGGAGGGCAGATTTGTTTTTTTCTTGGTAAATAAACATCCTGTCAATAAAGATCATGCTTTTACGAACTTAATTTGCTGCATATTTTTTATCTGAGCATATAAATACTTGTACACCTTGAAGGTGTAAGTTTTTAATATAATGAGAGCTATGCATAATTATTGAAGAGCTACTTTGCTGTTCACAAAAGTTTGTTGTGAAGTTGCTTACTGATGGACAGGAGATCAGGATCCCGAGAGAGAGCAGCCTTGTAGGAGTGAAATATTTTATGACTACCAGTGGATGCCATTGCCCAAGCTGCCTAGATAAACTTCGCCATCTGCTCCACAGGCCTGCATTGTTCAAATACACAGTTTTGCCATTCTTCCTCATGTTACTAGGATTCTAGGGTCAAATACCCTATGTAAATTATGCTATGAATCACATCTTGCTTGGATTTATTTCTTAAAACTGTAAGGATTCCAATCAGCTTTAATCATGTAGGTTTATCATGATATACCATAGATGTAGTCTATTGTAGTTAGATTACTTGCTATGCTGGTGTTCCTGTCGAGGCAGTTTGTTCTTGTCCAAAAAATGGAAAAAGAATGGAACACTTGTTCATCCTGAATCTGTGCATAAACCCGCCTTTGTCCTATGCATTAGCCATTTCTTTTCAGTGAGGAAGGCAGAAGCAGATTAAGAATTTGCTATAATTCATATATTTCAGTTAAGATTGTGGATGTGTGGTGTCATGTTTGGCACTGGGAATAAGGTCACATTTGATAATTGATTGTCTGATTTCATCGTTCAATGAGTTGTGGTGTTAGCTGACACAAATTTCTACAAGAAGGTTCCCCTTGGATTGCTCCCATCCAAATCCCTTCTGCTGCAATGGATTTAGGTCAAAGGTAATGCAATTTGCAGGATTATGGTGGCGTAACATGCGTCAACAGTTTGGAAGCCAACAAGTTAGGTCCTTGTATGGTGAGTGCGATTCCATTTCAAAATAACACCACATTTGTTGCAAATATTCCCTGTCAGGAGCTTTCAATACCTCCTGACTCATCCCTGTCTATGAAAAACAAGTCTGCTTCTCAACAGAATCATGTATCCTTCAACGATTTTGTATATTTTTGTTGAGTGGTCAGGGCTGCAAGTTTATTATTAATGTGACGCAAATGCAGGTGGAGGACTTCTTTTTTAGTGGAAGCAGCAGGGAACCACCTTTTTTCGTCTACAATTCAATGGCCTAAAAATAATTAGTTTCTAACTACCATTAGTCTATATATAAACTAATGGTCCTCTTTACTGAAGCGTTTATTCCCTTTTCAAACCTCACGCTGGTAATCTTCAGTTCAGGCATAGTTTATCTCTAGATTTGACAATTCGATCAAAATGTGCTTTGTTTTTTTCCTACAGTTATATGCTGTCGAGAAGGGCTATAAGGTCTTCCTGTACAGTGGACTTGTTGGATGCATGGTATGACCTGCTACTGCAAGCTGATTCACTTCCGAACTTTCCCCTTTTTTTCATTTTTTTCATTTTTACCAAAACTTACGTACAGACAAGAATCATCTATGTCCGTTCATCTTTGCTATTGCCCATTTCATTTCTGGTGCCGCAGGTTGCTCGGATCATATTGTTTGAGTAAACCATATCTACCTTCACTTCAAGTAGGTAAACCATATTTCAAAGCCTAACGCATGATCATCAGTCTTGAAAAGGACAAAGTTAATTAGGTTTTTATTCTGCTTTGGTTTCATCCTCCCAAGGAGCTCTTCCGGGCTCTACAACATACTACAGTGCCGTCCATGCTCTCACTGATGAACATACTAATAGTGAATCAAATTGTTATTGTATCAACACTAGGTTCATGCCCGCGCGTTGCTACAGGTAAGAAAAAATATATTTAAAACAAATATGAAGCATAAACAAATACGAAGCATGAAAAAACACGATGATCTTAGAAACAAAAATTGTTATTGTAAAACCAAAAGTTTTGGTCGAGATACATTTCATGGTATCTATGCAGACAACAAACTTGCGGCATTAAGTATAATTGAGACACAAAGGAAATAGGAGAAATTGAAGGCAATAGACAGTTTTTTTATAAAAATCACAAGTTATGCAAGCAAAATTAAAGATTCAAAAACATCCGTCCGGATCGTTCCTTTGCGGGCGGCCGGGAAGTTGCCTCGCCCTTGATGCGGACGACCGGGCTGTGGCCTAGCCCTCGCGGCGGCTAGCCGGGTGGTACTAGCCGCGCCCTTGCATCGGCTGACCGGGACGGTCTGCGGCCGGCTGTGGAGATGGCCGCGGCGTGGCTGGCTGTTGCTGTGGCCGGCAAGGCAGATGGCCGGTGCGGCATCGAGAGAAAGAGCTGGTGAAGAAGGAGATCGCTTGAGGGCTTTTTTGGATCGGTGTGGAGAGGGGCGTCGCGATGGTTATCGGTGGGAAGGGGGGCGTAGTGATGGGGGATCGGTGGGAAGGAGGGCGCGTGGGTGATCCAACGATGGAAAAAAGAAAATTGCTTGCGGACTATGGGATTCAACGAAGGAAAACAGCACAGACGGAGGCTCGCTCGCGTGCCGTACGAAGGGGAGGCGGACGCTCGTGCCGGAAGTACGATGGGAGGTGAAAAAAGTCGCAGGAAAAATTTGTCTACACTTCTTTTTAGTTGTAGAGATATAGGATTTTTTTTTCTATAAACAACTTAAAGTAGCTAACATTTGAGACGATGGGGTAGAAAGCAATGTGCAACTTGAAGGACATAATCGATTGTGGATTTTGTTATCCATCATTTTCCATAGTAATGAAAATGCTCTTAGCTCGACATAGTCTGTTCTATTCGTCCCGAACCAAATTTGCATTGGATTGTTTGTAGTAAATAGTACATGATGGAGCTCGAGAGGACATAATTTCTTTTTTATCAAGGGAAAGAATCTAGGGTTAGTGAAAACTAATTAATTAGGTCAACTTTGTCGGTCTATCCTTAATATAGAAATCAAAAGGTTAAAAATAAGAAAAAAGTCCAATTTTAAAAGATTGGAAAAACTTTTTCCATAGAATACGAAGTGATAATGCACTCATTTATGTTTCTTTGATGAAGTTGGCATCATGGTCCGGACTTAATTGTATGCATGACTTCCTATGTTTCTTTATCTTTTCTATTGCATGTTAATTTGGTTGTATTCATGATTTTTTTCCAAAATATGGCACGTGCAGTTTACAAAAAAACTTCAGATTTGTTCAATATTGTATCGAGCTAACTTGTGCACCATGTTTATTTTTGAACGAGAAGACACGTGAGTGTCACCATGTTTTGTTGAGATGCATATACAGATGGTATGTAGAGCTAACTTGCACTGATACAGAGATGGAGAGTACCGGTTTTTTAACTATATTTTCATTGATGTTACAAAATATCAGTTTGGTCTTAATTATATACCGGTATTAATTGGTGTTACAAAATATCAGTATGCGATTTTCATCAGTGTGTTCAGTTTCATGGATGAAAATTCTGAGATATAGATGATAAACAGGACTTAAGTAAAGGACTGAAATTGTTCCTTTAAAAATTGTTATTGCTTTTATATCTTTCCCACTGGACCTTATTATTGATTTTTATATCTTTCGACAGTATAAAAAAGGTTGTTCAATTATATCAAAATTTCATTTATTATCGTATCGACATATAGCACGCGCGTGGCACGCGGGCATTGCTGCTAGTCTAGATGACATGTGACTTTTTTACCAGATTAGCATGGTAAAAGAGCACCCTATACCACCAAAATAAGCTGGAATAAGCTACCCAAGAGATGCTTATTTCTGCTTATTTTGGTGATCCATTGTGCTTTTTACCATGCTACCTTTGACCCATAAATTAGCTTATATAATCCACTAAGTTCATTTCTCCTGGTAGCAGCGTGCACGACTGAACATTCGTATGGTCACAGAATGTCACCATCTGGAATAACCAATCATCATCACCGATATACATGACCCAAACAATAACACACTAGACTATTCGGCGACATAACGCATAAAAATGTTGTTTCATGAATCAGCGGACAACTATTAAAGGATATATATCTCTACCTATTTATAAAAAGAGGATTGCTTATTCTTCTTTTTTTTGTCCACCCGGACATATGGATCTCACTTGGTCCGTCGAACTCTAACCACGATTCTATCTCTCGACATTGATTTCCGCATTGGGTTAGAGTCCTAACTAAACATGTCAATTTTAATCTATAACTATTGCCTATTTCGTAACCCGTAGCAGCACATGGGCACTTTACTAGTATACTACAAAACAGCGAAGAAACTAGCAAGAAACTTGGTGCACTAGAGTATCAGCTCAAGCTTCTTCGGCTAATTTCCACGGGTTGTCAACTTGTCATTTTACAGATATTCCCGCGATCTATATATTGAAAGAGATGGAGTAGTCAACGAGCAGCTTTGACTAATAAAAGTATTGCTGCCCATTTTGGTACTATTTTGGTCTCTTCAAAGAAAAATATAACAGGAATCCGTACACTGACTTAACTCTTGAGGCTGACCAAACTTAAGCGCGATAAATATGCATACATAGTTCCTTTTGGAGAGATCAGTTCATACGTTGAAGGAACAATGACCCCAAGAGGTTTAAGTGATCTTGATAGTTGAAAGGAATCAGTGCTCCTATATCCCAATAGAGGGAGGGCTGGATTTGGACTTCTAAAACTTAGGTCTATGACTTCCACTGCTTATGCTCAAGTTAAACCGAATCTTATCTTACTATTACTAATTGGAGGCTCCTTTTGAAGCCTCTAGGTGAATCCACGTAGGATCCTAGATGGACACTCTAGAAAAAGAGAGAAATCCTATAAATTCTCACAAAAAGCAAAACATCTAGCCATCAATTGGAACACTCAAATTATTATAGCCATTAGATCTATTATGCTTTCCAAAAAATTACCCAGCTATGCCATTATGAAAATAGCTTAAAGTAACCCCTAAATTTATATCTAAATTACCCACCTCTGCCATTATATAAATAAACCAAAATAACCCCCCGATCTTCATCAAAATTACCCACTTATCCCATTATAAACAATATTTAAAATAACCTCCTAAATTTGCAACTAAATTACCCACTATGAATACTTAAAAACTAACTTAAAGTGACCCCTTAACTTTACATATATGTTACCCACATATGTCGTTTATTAAAAATAACATGAGGTAATCCTACATTCAAATACAAATCACCTTAATTAAAAATATGCACCAATATAAGATTCTAAATTGTGTATTTCATACACTATTGGTATATGATACAATGATTAATGTATATACGCATGATGTGCGTTGTCATTTATAAAGATATAGGGGAAGTGATGAGAATATATATTTCTACATTAAAATTATTGTTCAAATTTAGAGTTTATTAAATAAATTCAAGCGCATACATGTGATACAAAGTAAAAATTCAAATATTATAAATATCTATGAAAAAATTATAGATTAATTACTAACTAAAATCTATCATAATTGGATGAAAATAATAAGCATATATCCATATAGGTATTAAATATTTAACAAATGAGAGATAGCTCAAGGTAATAGTTTGGTAGCAATTTAGCCTTAATTTTTTAATTAGAAACTCCGCATTAGTTTTCACGAGACACGCTAGAAAAAAGACAGATCCTATAAATTCTCACAAAAAATCAGAAACATCAATCATGTAAACTCTAATAACCATAGTCATTGGTTTATTGTATTTTTTAAATAGTTACCCACCACAATCATTATAAAAATATTCTAAAATAAACCCAAAATCTATATCTAAATTATCGAGCTATGCTATTATAAAAACTAATTTAAATTAACCCCATAGTTTTTATCTAATTTATTCATGCATATCATTATAAAGGATAACTTAAAATGACATTCAAAATTTGTATATAAGTTACCCACGTATATCGTTATTAAAGATAACCTAAACTAAAAATCTAAATCTTAATCTAATTATCTTCATGTGAATCGTACTGAAAAGTCCAAAAGTAAACTAATATCATTGTTAATATTGAAATAATAAGTTAAGGTATATATGCATGATGAGTGTTACCATGTAGACCATTTATACATGTATATGTGAGAAAGTGATGAAAAATATTGATTTTTATGCTAAATATAATGTATGGGGTGCGATACAAAATAAGAAAAGCGTGATTATGGATGAAAAAGTGTATAAAATAATTACTAACTAAAAATCAATCACAAATGAAAAAAGATAAGTACACATCTATATGAGTATTATGTTGAAGTATTGAAAAAATAAAAGAGCAGTATGTAAACAATTTTGATTATTAGATAGGAGTTTAATTTCTAAATATTTTTATATATAATAACTTTTAAAAATATTAGCCCGTGCGGGAGCACGAGTTGATGGACTAGTAAATATAATATCTAGATGTACATCCAAGGCTCATCTAGTACGTTTATACACGTCCAAAAATGTTTACCAACCTACACCCAAAACTAATTAAGATGCATATATAGGTTGTAAAATATAATTCGGAAACGTAAGGATGAGACAAGTGGTTAACCCTAGTCCACATTAGAGCTCCACCAAACATATGCATGTATCCGAGCCAACATGCTCTCTGCACAAAAGTCTAGTCAAAACTCGGACGTGTATATCTTGCTGTCGTCTAATCTTCCACGGCCTTGATTTGAGCTGCCACTTGACTGTTGATTCACTGGCGCATTATCTGGCGCTTAACTGTTCATGGTCCAAATTGTTGATCTTTGGCTTGTCCGTGCTTTGCACCAAGTCCAAAGCTGTGGCGAAAGGGTCTAATCACCCCCTGCTAGATGCAAACGCCATGCATACATATTTTTTTTTCACGCAATATGCATTACTTTAAAAAAAACAAATTTAGCCACCTAATGATTCATATAACTGCCATGCGTCACCCTTTCAGGTTTTTTATGGCTTTGCCCCTCGCAAACTATATGCCAGCTTCAGTGACACGCACTGACGTTATGGGGGTCTTGCGAGGCTAGGTTCCTAATCCTAACTGTTAGCGTGGCGGCAGGGGGGATGCGCTGGAGACAGAGGTAGCTGGCTCAAATCACAATTAGACTTGCAACTATACGAGGTACTCCTTCCGTTTCAAATTTGTAAGTCATTTCAACTTTTTTGTTAAGTCAAAACATCTCGAGTTTGACCAAACTAATGTTTACGAGACCAAATACTACCACTAGATTTTTCGTTGAACATATTTTCGTATAATATATATCCGGTGCCATAAATCTTTATAGCACTCTTTATAATTTTAGTCAAATTTAAAATAGTTTAACTCTCAAAAAAATTTGAATGACGGAAAATTTAGAACCGAGGGAGCATGACAAAGTGAGAAATACTCACCGCCACCTATCACCTCCATGCGATCATCTCAAAACAACGCGGGAGGCTTATATCCCGGTTTCAACCCAAACACACTTCTCTCTCAGTCGCCAAAATGACACAACTCAACTCGTGACAAGCTCACTCTAGAATCGATTACAAAAACACAGAGCGACGCGGAAGCAAAAGCGAGACACCTAAAGTTTGCACTAAAGATTAAGCTAAACCACTGCTAAACCCTTACTAATTAAGCATTTAATCTAACTAAACATGTAAAGCTTAATTAAAGGCTAAACAACGTTAGCTAAAGGATTTGCACGATTAAACTGAACTAATGATTAGCCAAAGGGAATGATTAATTAACTTAGACAATGATTGCAAGTACTAAATGCAATCAAAGAAAGGAAAGAAATTTAACTGGATCCTCACGTGGACCTCGAGCCCAGCTAGCAAGCCGAGCCCACGAGCAGCTGGTCCCTGCAGCCTGTGCTCAGCTCGCTGAGCTGCTGGCTGCTGGGCCGCGCCAGAAGCCAGCCCACGTGCCGATGGTGACCGCACTGAGCGACCGCGTCGGCCCCAAGTGCTGGGGTCCCAGCCGCTCAAACCTGGACCCTGAGCGCCGCGCGCTGCTGCTGCTTCCTCGAACCTCTGAATAACAGAGAGCGAGCAACAAAGAAACCGAAGGAAAAAATCTAAATTACTTTCTCAATCTCCAACGGATCGATGAACAAATCGAAACAGAACAGCACCACGAAGAGAGTTAATACATTTAGGAAAAAGATCTGAAAAAGCTCAACTACACAACGCGGATTTTAGGAAAAACCAAACGCCCTAGAACAAATTTGCGAAAACTCAAATTCACATCCAATCCGTAAGGGATTTGAGGGAAATCACTTCAACAATGCTCAGAAAGGTCTTAGCAACAAAAAGTCAACAAATTTTACTGGAATCATGGCCAAACGTGAAGAACAAAAATCCCCCAAAATAGCTCCAAAAACCCGTGGATTCAAAGAAAAGGAAACAAATTGGCACGAATCAACCTTTGATTACCTCATGAGGTCTGATTCAAGACACTCATTGGCACAAACAAACCTATGATAGCAAAATGATCAACACGAAGATCCTCTTCTCTGACCTCTCTCAAACCTTAGAAAAGTCCCTCACATAACAAATGAGAAAGCCACCCAAAAAAAGACCCATGGATTGCTGCCCCAACAACCACTGCACAAATATATATGTGCTTGATAAAAGACTAAAACACCCTTACATTTAGTTTACAACCAAAATACCTCTCAGAAGTAAAACTGTCCAACTTTTTACTGAAGCGTCGAACGGATCCGGCTCCTTCACGACTTTGCTTCGTCTCGAAGCAAGCTTCGCAATGGTGCCACGCGTACCCCGAGCTGTTCACGAGTTGATCGAGCTAGAATACTCAGCATAAGGAGCCACAATCTGATAAGATTCAGTCCAATTTTCCGTTCCGTTCTCTAGTCCCAAAGTCCCATATATATGCAACTACTATACTTATAAAGTATATTTATTTGAAAGTCCGGAACCTTATGATGTGTTTTTTTTTGCTTTATATTGGTTATCCAAAATTTATGACCAGCTCATGAGCCTAACGAGCTGGCTCGAGCTGTTAACGAGTCGAGTCGAGCTAGCTTTTTTGCTTGTTGTGTTAACAAGCCAAGCCAAGCTGGCTTGTTAGGCTAACGAGCCAAACCGAGCCGAGCTGAGCTGAGCTGAGGCAGCTCAGCATCCAGCCCTACGCGCCACCCGAGAGAATTCCTTATTTGACACCAAAAGATAAGTCAATTCTCTATGTGGCACTCAAAATTTGGATCTTCCTTATTTGACATCGGATCCAACTTTTGGTAACTTTGATGCCTTTTATGACACTGCCATGGCACCTTACTTTAAACACTAAAACATAACCCTAAACACTAAAACCCTAATCCCTAAACACTAAACCCTAACCCTAATCTCAAACCTTAAACACTAACCCCTAAACACTAGCTATAAACCCTAAACTCTAAGGGCACCCGCAACACGCAACAGTTATAGAGAGATGCTCTCTATAACTGGTTCCACATCAGCTATAGAGAGTTTTATAGACAACCCTTCTAATGGAACTGCTATACTACGTGCTCTAAAAGATTTGTAGGCCCCATCTGTAAGAATATTTTTATTTCTCTGCCAACCCTCCTCTTCTCCTAGTACGCGTGTGGAAATTGCGTGGGGCCCGCTCGGCATCGATTCACACGCTAGCGGCTCTCGCTAGATGTAGCGACAATTACTTCTCTCTCTTTGTTTTTTTATTCCTGAAATGCTTATGTGGCCTGCTATCGAGAGCCCTTAACGGCCCGTTGTGGCTGCCCTAAATACTAACCCTAAACACTAAACACTAAACAATAACTCTAAACCCTAAACCTAAACCTGAAAACCCTAAATGATATAACAAAACCATGGCAGTGTTAAAGAAGTCATCAAAATTTAGATACAGTGTCAAATACGAAATATCAAAGTTTTAAGTGTCATATAGAGAATAGGTTATCTTTTGGTGTCAAATAAAGAATTTATTCATAAGGGAATAGGTTATCTTTTGGTGTCTGAATCGCGGGGGCTCAGGAAATGAAGTGCTGTCAGTGTGGCCGCTGTTGACTGAGGAGGAGACGCCGGATGGACCGTGGGCCGAACGGCGCGAGCAATCGGTCGGCTGACGGGGTGTAGGCTCCCATCCAATTGATCATCGGCTTCGTCCAACTACAAGCAGGCAGGCCCCTATAGGCCCAATAGTACTTGGCTCGCGGACGTTTTTCGCGGTCCAGACAGGCCCATGCTAATTTAGGCCGTAACAACAGTCTCTGGACCTATACGATGCCAGCCCAAACCCCCTCAAACCCGGGGGCTCCTATATATCAACTAGAAGATGGATAAGCCAACCATCTTCAAAGCCCACGAAGGCCCATCTTCCTCCTCTCGTCGCGCGCCGCGCCGCCGGTCTACCTCGCCGGCTTCGTCTTCCTCCCCGTCGCTGCTCTCCCACCTCGTGCCCACCTCCACCCCGGCGCCTGCTCCGCCCCCGCCTCCGACCCTGCCCACCGGATGTCCTGCCCTGCCCGGTTAGCGCCGCCTTGCCCTCCGCCGGCCAACCCGCGGCCGCCGCCGGGCCTGCCGCCGCCCCCGACCTCCCTCTAGGTCCGGAGGTGATTGGATTCCTTCCCTAGCAACCCCCAACCCTAACCCCTAACCCTAACCCTAGCCCCGAGTTGGCCGGCGGCGGCGGCGCGCGGGCGCGGCGGCGAGGGCAGCAGAGAAAAATGAACGAACGGAGGAAGAAGAAAGGATCCGGCGGTCTATGTTACACGCACGAATCTCAAACATTGGAAGATAAGTGGACAAAAAAAATCTTCCGGAACATACGTAGGAATCCCGCTCAAACCCTCCGGGCTCCGGCCCGAGCCGAGGCAACGCGACCCGTGAGATGGCCGACCCTACCGCCGCCGCCGCCGGCAGCAGCCTCGGACCGCGTCGAGGCCCTCCTCGCCGAGGTGAGCCCCGTGGACCCCCTCTTTGCTGTGCTGGGGGTGGGGATCCATCTCCGCCCTAGGTTTCGTCGGGCCTCGCGGCGCCCCACATCGTTTCGCGCCGGCTCGATCCGTCCGTACTACAACCTGGAGCCTCCCCGAGTTCTGCGTCACTTGTCGGTGGCGTGGTGTTTTTTTTTTTGGGGGTGGTGGGGGCAATTCGGCCCCGGACGCTTTCACCGTTCAATCCATCCGTGCGGTGACGTGGTCAGGGATCCCGGAGTGGCTTTGAGGGGTTTCGATCGATCTTGATGTGTTTTGTTTCACGCAGTGTGGGTGGCTGCTCCCTTTTCAGCTTCGGATGCTTTCAGATTGCTGCGGTAAATCTGTACTCTGGCTGACCTGTATGTTGTGAGCTGCGGGGTGGTTTGCTTAGTTGGTTGGTCCATACAGGAAAGTTTTTTTTATTTGTTTTTGCGTTGCTGTTGTGTTTAGTGACTAGGAGGAACAATGCAATGGTGAAAGGCAGAGTGAGTGCAAATTTGCTGGCACCTCTTAGTTTTGGTGTAGATAGATGGGTGACCTGATTTTGCTTTAGTGATGATCTTTTTTGCTGTATAGCTTACAGAAGACAGGGTGTGGTTTTGAGCCATGCTGTTATTAGATTTGTAACAATGGTTGCATATCAACCTTCTTGCGATGTGAATGCTCAACATCATAAACTTAAAACATTTTATAAACTCTGAAACTCAAAAATTAAACAAGGAAGTTCAACTTTATTTGTGAACTTACACTTCCTTAAGTGTTCACCTGCCAACTTGATGCAACCATGGAAGCTAATTGACAATGCCAAAACCTCATGTGCTTGGAAATACTGACCGCAAGCCTTTCTGCTTTTGGTTGCTCATAATGCAGACTTTCTGCTTTTGAATGCACTGTCCTTATCCTGAATTTATTCTATCATCCAGAGAAAATAATCTTTGTTGTAGCTTGTCATTTTTTTTCCCATGTCAACAAATTCAAACTAATGTTGTATCTGCCTGATGATGGCTTGTCAAATCCAGGATAGAGAAAGTGATAGAGAAAAAGACAAGGACAGGGATTATCACAGCGATCGTGATAGGGATTGAGGAAGGGACAGGGATAGTGACTGGGACAGAGAGGGATCGAGATCGCCGTAGAAGATATCACTGTGATAGAAAGGAACACAGACCGTCCTGACGAACTTGATCATCACAGTGGTCGTGATTCTGAAAGGTATCTCTGTTTACATGCACCTTGTCATTCTACAGAAACAGTGTTCTTTTTGCAAGAATGGTCACTTTGGTTCCTGTGGATACACGAAGATTTGTTCAGTTATGTTATGGACTGTTTCAGATTGCTTATATGTTTATCAAAAATTGAATCTGTTATATGTAGCAACTAAGAAGAGAAAAGACCGTGAAAGAGATGGTCACCGGAGGCATCTTTCTATGTCAAGGGGCACGGATCACAGATCTAGGTCTCGCTCTTGTTCAAGAAGGTACGAAAGTGAAGCTCCTGAATATTGGTGATACCATCTTGAAGTTGCCTGTTATACCACAGAAAAAACCAAATCTATGTGTTTTCTTATGTGTACCATGTTTACATTTATTCCTGTATTTTGCCCCTTGATGCCACGGAATTTATTTGAGCTACGCGCAGGGCATATTTCAATAAGTGTGGCTAATTGCTTTAGCTAAGGATGATATTTATGCCTTCGTTATATAATAATCACTTATCTCATGTAGTATTCAATCTTCCATTGTATACTATAGTTTCACATCAGTCACTGATACCCATTATGTTGAAGCAGCAAACGAGTGAGTGGGTTCGATGCACCATCCCCACAAGTGGCTTCCCCATTTCCTGTTATTCCAACCCCAAGTATGCTCTCATCAACTCAGCTGTTAACTATTTATATTTTCATCTCTGCAGTGTTTTCTAGTTTATTTGTAGTTGACTCACCAACCACTCGTGTCCATAACATTGCTATATTGTTGTCATGGCAATTGCCATTACTATAAGTTATACCTAGCATATCATTAGCCCAGTACTATTTTTTGAATTTAGCATCAGTGAATACTGAATGATGCTGGGTACTATAAAGCTTTGCAATTCTTGCCATCCATAGACAGAATCTGGTGAACACATTCTTGGAGGTGGCATAACTCCAAGCACCTTAGCTTGCACCCCTAACTCCAATACAAAGATGCTAATTATGCTTTCCTAGAACTGTCAACTTATAAGGTGAAAGCACAAGGAGATAATAAATGGGATTATTTACTGTAGAGTTGGAAGTTACAACTGCAGATAAGATTCTTGAATAGATGCCTGTCCTGATGGATACACCTTCAGAGAAAGCACCAACAAATTATTGCTTTCACTTTGTACACCTTAAGCATCCACTGAAGATCTCATATGTGTGATAATATATTCTAGTGCAAATAAGTTAACTTTTCTTTTTTTATTATTTAATCACTGATAACTGAGCAAAATTTTCCGCTTCTGCTCTATTATTGTTTGTCTGTTTGTGTATATGTATGGTATAAGAAGGCAACCGTGGACGGTTAGAAGGTAAATGTTGGCTCACTTTCCTCACTGCTACCAATGGAATGAACTGCCTACTGTAGCTTTGATGTACAAGGAGGAATCAGTGCTTTGGTTTGATGGTTTGATATCGTCTTGTTCATCTTCAAGTAGCGAGTTCTATAACCACTCGCTTCATGATTATTAGTTACATCTGCCCTTGCCCATATGCTATCAATTGTTTGACATGGAATGGCGCAGAGCTGGTTCTGGGTCTTTACAGTTATTCAGGAGCAGTACCTTAGTTGCAAGTTGGTTATGCCTCCTTGAAATTTATTGATAAATTGCAGTTATAGCAGGCTCTTCTTTTACTGGCATGTTTCCAAACTCCTTCCTTCTGGTGTCGGTGTTGGTGGACAGGTGATTGTTCCTTCATTTAATATCTTTAACATTGAAAGAACCTTTGCATTTATATAAGTTTCTTTTAATGTCTGGACTGGGTTTTTGCTGCTTTGTAACCATATTCATTTGTTTGAATCAGTTCAATGCCCTTGTGATCCAGCCACAACATATTCATTTGCACTACAAGCAATGCAATGGCCCTTGATGGCATTTTGTTTGGAGGAGCACCAGTGAAGGTTAGAAGGCAGCAGATTATAACCCTTCCCTAGCAGCTGCCTTGGGCCCAAGCTAGCAAAGCCCCAATCTGAATCTCGCTGCAGTTGGCCTAATAGCAGGATCTACTGGAGGGTTAGAAGGTCCAGACTCCAGACCGTATTTTTGTGGGCGGCCTCCCCTATTACTTCACCGAAGCTCAACTCGGGGAATTGCTCAAAGGCTACGGGTTCTGTGTTTACCATTACCAGCTGGACCAAAACAGCAAGCGGAAGGTCTCCCTAGATCCGGGAATAGCAACATGAACTAAATGTCCTGTCCAAGCCAAAGAACTTACCCCGAAAAGTCCGGTTCATGGTTTCTCTTGGCTATATGGTTCATCTGGGGGGGAGATCGAGCTTCAAGAAATTATTTAAAGGGATTGAATACTCTTAAGAGTATGAAAGATATTAAGTTTTATGAAGAATTATTTATGGATCGATTGAATCGAAATATTACTGCTTATTCAAAGACATTGAGGTCTTACACTGCTTCACGCCCAAAATGAAGGCAGCTACGTCTGAGCTAAACTTGGATATGGAGGTCTTCTTCTTGTTTCCAATACTCAGCAGCTTGATCAAACCAAGCTTCCGGGACCTCAATGCCACTTGCTTGCGCTGCTCGAAATGGTATCAAGATAGGAGACAAAACCCTCACTGTCAGAAGGGCAAACCAAGGAGCATCTCAGCCTCGATCTGAGCAGGAGAGTATCCTGTTGCAAACGCAGCAACAGGTGCAGTTGCAGGTATACAACAACTATGTAATTGTCATCCATAGCCACTATTTTGTTCTCTTATGCCAATTAGGTTGTACATTCACTGTTGTCCCTAAAACATGCTCTTTGTGAACAGAAACTTGTGTATCAAATTGGATCGCTCCCTACAAAGGAGGTTTGCCTGACCCAGGTGGCAAGTGGAGATGGATTGAAAGATGATGAAGAGTATGAGGCCATTATGGAGGACATGTGGCTAGAAGCACGCAAATATGGTATAAATCAACCTCATCACTCTATCCTGTTCAGGGTTCTCAATTTTAGGCTTCTTATCACCTGCTGAATTAGGTCTCATTTCAGCACTTATCTAATGTTTGCCTGAACCATCTAATGGTTCCTTTAATTTATCCCTGACAGTTTTCTTAGGACTCAAATTTAATTGTGCTACTTCATTCTCTTAGACTCCCCTGTTGACTTAGTGACAACTCAAACAATTTCTTTTGTCAGGTAATTTGGTGAAAGCTGTGATCCCACGCCCTGACCACAGTGGATACTGGATAGCCAGTCGTGGGAGTTGGAAAGGTGAACCTTGTGTTGTACTATGACCTGTGAGGTTCTCGGTTTGCAGAAACATATGTATTGTATTGTATTGTATTGAATTACTATATTTATAATGCACGAGCTTTCCTTTGCAAGTGTTCTTGGAATATGCACATCTTATGGTGCCGCTAAAGCAAGGACCGCGTTGCATGGAAGGAAATTCTGTGGGAACCCTGTGGTTGCTGTATGCTATGCGGAGGACAAGTTTCCTATGAGGAATAGGATGGATAAATATTGTCCCTTCCGATCTATACAAATAGTCAATCTTTTTTTGCTACATGTTTGTAACCACAACAGCAATGAATGATTGCTCAGCTAAGCTGAACCTATCTTGTTAGCCTTGGATTTATGTTGAGGTACCAGCTGTTAACTTTGAAAGAATAGATTGCGAAGAGTAGGGCTAATCCTGTGTTGATGTCTTTGGGCAATCCAATAGATATTGGATCCCTGCCTCAAATTCCAAGTGTAATAATTTTGGACCCTTGCGAATATCAAAGTCTAAACAAGAACCCATCCAAAGAAGTGGAGAGGAGAAGATGAAAAAAAAAACAATTTAAACTACCGATAGGCCCATATACCTTCGCCAGCCCAACTACGCTTGCGCGCCAGGCCCATATACTTTGACCTAAACCCCCACCCGGCCACCCCGATGACTTAAAAACCCCACCGCGCGGTCCGAGGCTCCGAGCCGCCGCCACCCCCCTTCGTCTACTTGCTTTCTGTTTCATTCTCCTAGTGAGATCTCCCTGATACTTCCGCATGGAGCACTCCTCCGACGACCTCGACCGCAACTCCTCCGACGACCTCGACCGCAACGATCATCAGAAGGACAAGGACTACGACTTCGATTTTGTCTTTGATAACGATGACTAGCGGATCGCCCACCTGCCCGGGGCTCGATGCCTTGCCTCGCGCTGTCTTCGGCTCCGGCATCCGCAACGCGGACGACGAGCCACACGTTCCACCGGCGCCGGCTTCTTCAACGGGCACGGCGGGGAACAGGCGGCGCCGGCGCTCACTGGTTTGATGTATCCTGTAGCATTTATACATTTTCAGTAGTTTATTGTGCGTCATTGATACGTTGGGTATACATTTTTTGTAAGTTTTTTAATTGATATATTTAGTAAGGAATTACATTCAGGAATCTAGATTTACTTCTCCATTATTATATTAAAATAGTGAGGATTACTGTTTGCAGTATTGTGCATCACTGAGATCGTTCGTTGGCTTTTCACCTCCTATGCTGCGTTTCTTCACCTGATTTACAGTTCGGATGGAGTTATCTCTAGGTAGCCCCTGCACTTGCTGGATTTATTTACATCGCTCTGACTAATCTGTGAGATTGTCATGCTTCAGATTTTCCACTCTTATCCCATCTGATTAGGCCGTTGCCCTGTTACTTTTAATGTCATTGTGTTACTCTTAGGCCTGCTTTGAAACGTAGGAATTTCGCAGGAAACAGAACAAAATTCTCCCAATCCAAAGGAGGCCAAATTTGCAGGAAACAGAACACATTTTTTCCATTCTAAAGGAGGCCTTAGTGGTGATACGCAAAGGAGCCAAACCTTCCCATTAAGAACTATTTTACATGCATGGCAGTGGCACTAGCGTTGGGATTGTTTTTATTTGTTTTCATTTGTTTTTGTTGGTGATACAGTTCTTGGCCTTTAGTGCATTCTTATCTGCTTGGATAGTGATAGTGATTGTCATTCAATTTTGTTTTGTTGTTGATATAGTTATTGGACTGTGCATTCTTTTCTGCACGGATAGTGATAGGGAGTGATTTGGCACTTCTGCTC
>QPGU01000680.1:15714-40235 GCA_004135705.1 Alloteropsis semialata | reverse complement strand
TGGTTCCAACTTTGACCTCCAACACGTGTGACGAGGAAATTTTGTCTCGTTGAGTATTTGAATTTGAGCAGTGTGAGTATGAATGCTCATGTAAGAGAGCAGTGAAGACCCAAATTTTGTTTTACAGAAGATTAACTTTTAACCAATCTGACCAGTAAAACACATTAATACAACAAAATTTTAGTATTCTGTTAATTTACCTGAAGGTCAGTTCGAAAATAAACCGTCGATACACTAGTAGCGGTCATCCTTGGTCTACCACCGTAACTTCCTGTGTCGTGATTGAAACTTGATCCTTTGGCCACGGAGCACAGATTATTGCGGTGACCATACCCCATGGGCACCGCAAGTTACTGTCCTCGCGACCTTTACACTTTCTAAGTGGATTTTGAGTTGAATTTTGCTACACTTAAGTTTTATCTTTTAGTTTAGTTAACCTTGGACACATATATACACACCCATGCACAATCAAAACAATACGAGGATGAGATGATGCATGCTATTGTTACTTGATTAAGTTGCATAAGGGTTCTTAATTATTTTAGTGACACCGGGGTGTCACAGCCCTCCCCCCTTAAAGAGAATCTCGCCCCGAGATTCCGGTGCAAAGAAAATTGAGTGCGGAAGAGATGTTACCTGGGATGGAGGTCATGAAATCCGGATATTTAGATCTGAGATATGATTCCTCTTCCCAAGTAGCTTCATCCTCGGTGTGGTTACTCCATTGAATTTTATAGAATTTGATGGCCTTTCGCCTTGTGGTTCTCTCCTTTTGATCAAGAATCTTGATAGGATGATCCTCATAAGTGAGATCGGGTTCCAGGGGAATTTCTTCACAGGGAATAGATTCTTCTGGAACTCGAAGACATTTCTTGAGCTAAGAGACATGGAACACATTGTGTACTGCGGAAAGATTATCAGGAAGTTGAACTTTGTAGGCCACGGGTCCACACGTTTCTAGAATTGGGAAAGGTCCAATATAGCGAGGAGCTAATTTTCCCTTCACCCCAAATCTTTGAACGCCTTTGGTCGGTGAAACCCGAATATAGACATGATCTCCCACTTCAAAGGCCAAAGGTCTTCTTCTTTTGTTGGAATAGCTCTTTTGGCGAGATTGGGCAGCCTTAAGATTTCTCTGGATGACTTGCACCTTATCCTCAGCCTCTTGAACTAAGTCTGGCCCAAAGAAATTCCGCTCACCGGATTCGGACCAGTTGAGAGGGGTTCGACACCGACGCCCATACAAGGCTTCAAATGGTGCCATTTTGATGCTTGCCTGATAGCTATTGTTGTACGCAAACTCAGCCAAAGACAAGCATTGATCCCAAGTCTTGTCATAGTGCATGACACAAGCTCTGAGCATATCCTCCACTATTTGATTTACCCTTTCTGTTTGGCCATCAGTTTGAGGATGATAAGTGGAGCTACGGATCAATTTAGTGCCTAGGGAAGCATGTAACTGTTCCCAAAAGCGAGCCACAAATTGTGTGCCTCGATTCGAGATGATTGTCCTTGGAATTCCATGAAGACAGACAATCCGATCGATGTAGATTTCGGCGTACTTCTTAACAGGATATCTTGTGTTGACCGGAATAAAATGAGCGGTCTTGGTGAGCCGATCAACAATGACCCAAATAGAATCATGCCTCTGAGAGGTATTGGGCAAACCCACAACGAAATCCATGGATATATCATCCCATTTCCAAGACGGAATCGGTAGAGGTTGCAATGTTCCTGCTACCCTGAGATGGCTCGCCTTTACTCTTTGGCAGGTGTCACACTCGGACACATACTTAGCAAATTTCCCTTTTCATTCTTGTCCACCAGAAGTTTTCCTTCAAGTCTTGGTACATTTTATTGCTACCGGGGTGGATAGAGAATTTAGATAGATGAGCTTCATCAAGTATTTGTTTTCTTAACTCATGGTCTTTAGGTACCACAAGCCGTTGCTCAAACCAAAGAATTCCCTTCCAATCTTGTCGGAAGCATTTGTACTTGGACAAACCTTGAGCTAACCCTTGCTTGATATGAGCAACCCCTTTATCTTTGGATTGGGCCAGGATAATCCGTTCTATCAAGGTGGATTCCACCACCATGTGGCTTAATGAGCCTTGAGGGACAATTTCTAAATTCAACTTGGACATTTCATGGCAGAGCGTGTCATTAAAAGACGTGATGGTGAGACAATTGCACTGAGCCTTGCGGCTTAAGGCATCGGCAACCACGTTAGCCTTGCCTGGATGGTAATGCACCTCAAGATCATAATCTTTGATTAGCTCTAACCATCTTCTTTGGCGCATATTCAAATCGGCTTGGGTGAAGATATATTTGAGGCTCTTATGGTCAGTGTAGATATTGCAATGAGTGCCCATAAGATAATGCCTCCAAATTTTTAATGCATGAACCACAGCAGCTAGCTCCAAGTCATGTGTGGGATAATTCACCTCGTGAGGCCTAAGAGCTCGAGAGGCATAAGCAATGACTCGATCTTCTTGCATTAGCACACACCCAAGACCCGTGCCCGAAGCATCACAATAAACATCGAAGGGCTTGGATGTGTCCGGTTGAGCTAGAACCGGTGCTGAGGTCAGAAGTTTTCTCAAGGTGTGGAATGCTTGCTCACATTTTTCGCTCCACACAAATTTCTCTCCTTTCTTGAGGAGTTCAGTCATTGGCTTGGCAATCTTGGAGAAATCCGGGATGAAGCGGCGATAATATCCAGCTAAACCCAGAAAACTCCGAATTTGGTGGACTGATTTCGGCGGCTTCCAATCCAGTACTTCCTGCACTTTTCCTGGATCTACAGCAATTCCCTCGGCTGAAATAGTGTGCCCCAAAAATTTTACACTAGACAGCCAGAACTCACACTTGCTGAACTTTGCATATAGATGATGATCACGGAGGCGTTGGAGAACCATGCGAAGGTGCTGCGCATGCTCTGCCTCATTCTTGGAGTATATCAAGATGTCGTCAATGAATACGACCATGAATGTATCCAGCTCGGGCATGAAAACCGAATTCATGAGATACATGAAATACGCCAGAGCATTGGTGAGACCGAAAGACATCACTAAGTACTCAAAGAGCCCATAGCGAGTTGAGAATGCCGTCTTCGGTATATCACTTGGCCGAATTTTAATTTGATGATATCCAGAGCGTAGGTCAATCTTCGAGAACACCTTGGCTCCGGACAATTGGTCAAAGAGAGCGTCAATGCGGGGAAGTGGATATTTGTTTTGATAGTCACCGCATTGAGAGGTCGGTAATCAACGCACAACCTCAAAGTTTTATCCTTCTTCTTCACAAATAGAGCAGGACAGCCCCATGGTGAAGAGCTAGGACGAATATAGCCCTTGTCTAGCAATTCTTGAAGTTGGACTTTTAACTCAGCTAGTTCTTTGGGCGCCATTTTATAGGGCCTTTTTGGGATAGGCGCTGTACCGAGTTGTAGTTCAATGACAAATTCTACCTCCCGGTCAGGTGGCATTCCCTGTAATTCATCAGGAAATACATCCAGAAATTCGCATACCACCGGAATTTTCTCCAAAGGCGTTCTATAGTAGAGAAGGCACAAAAATTCCTGAGATCTTGGCGGGGCAGGTATAAGGTTGACACACCATGGGTCGGAGAATTGATTTCCACACAACGGGAGGGAATATCTAGATTGACCCCATGATTTTCCATCCAATTCATACCCAGAATAATATCTATCCCTTGATTCTCCAAGAGAATAAAATTGGTCTCATAAACCTTACTACCCAACTGAAGAGGTATATTCTTCACAATTTGGTGTGACCCGATTCTACCGCCGGGTGTAGATATGACATATTGTTGAGCAGTGTGCACAAAAGAAAAATTGTGCTTGGTGGCAAGTCTATTACTCATGAAACTATGCGAAGCTCCAGAATCAAACAGCACATAAGTAGGCATATTGCGGATAGAGAAAATACCCGACATCACTGGAGCACCAGCAGGGAGTTCATCCATTGTAACGAAATTGAGACGACCCTGCCGGACAACTGCCACTTGCTTCTTGCCCTTATTATTATTATTGGCTGGAGATGGGGCATTGTTTCCACCTTGCTTGGGAAACTTGCAATCTCTGGCAAAGTGGCCTGGCTTACCACAATTATAGCAAGGAGCGTTGGTAGGACGAGGCAGCTGCGGGGCCTGAAATGGAGCACGATACCCCAGAATTTGTGGCTGTGGAGGCCTGATGATCCAGGACCCTGGCTGAGGAGCCCGTTGGTAAGGCTGAGCAGGAGCCTTTTGCACCAAGCGAAATTTAGGTGGGGCGGAGCTAGATTGGCCAACTGGGGCCTTCCTCTTCTTCTCGGCCCTATGAGCATTGATGCTGTCTTCTTGAGTGATAGCCATGTTCACCAAGTCAGCATAGCTATCAGCCTTGACAAGTGAAAGCCTATCCTTGAGCTTTGAGCTAAGGCCACGGCGGAAGCGATCTTGCTTCTTGGCATCCGTGTCAATATGATAACCCGCATATGGTGCCAACTGATTGAAAGCCTAGGAGTACTGTAGCACATTGCGGGTGCCCTGGGTCAATGCGAGAAACTCATTGAGCTTGCGGTCCATAAGGCCAGTAGGAATATGGTGAGCACGAAAGGCTGTCTTGAACTCCTCCCAAGTCATCACATGATTATCCGGGAGCATTGCATAATGATTGTCCCACCAAAGTCGAGCTGAACCTCGCAATTGCTGAGCAGCAAAGCGAGCCTTGTTAGCATCTGAACATGGGGACACCAGCAGAGCAAACTTGGACTCAATGTTGCTGAGCCAAGCATTGGCGTCGAGAGGATCCTCCGTCCTGGTGAACAGAGGTGGCTGAGTACTCGTGAAGTCTGAGTAAGTTGCCTCATGGGGATGGGGATTATGATGTCTGCCCTGTGGTTGCGGATTCATCTGAGCTTCGGTCAAGCGCCGAAGTAGCTCCGTTTGCATAGCCAATAGTTCTGAGACATTGGTAGGCAGAGGTGGCGGAGCAGGTAAATCACCACCAGGGTGCGACATCTGCATTGTTTCAAAGCTCACATTAGTCACGCATTTTCTTGGAATGATAAAAACAAAGGACGATAAAAGGTATTAACAACCACAGAAATATTCTTGGTAATATCAGTACCAAACATCATTCCATTCATCGAAATGCGTGCATCTAGCTGGCTAAAGGTAATTAGGGAACTACCAAAGATTTCCAGGTTTTGCCCAAATAGGGCTTACATGAATGTAGAACTCCTTTGGTATTCGGGATTCAAACTGTTTCAATTCGAAAAGTTGTGAAATTCGAATTATTCAGGGCATTTATTGGTGAAGTCAATCACCACCGACTGTTGCGGTCAACGTGTTTGAACACGACCACAATAGTCGGTCATTGCAGTAGGTTTACTTCAATTCATGCCACAGGGACCGACTGTTGCGGTGGCGCATGTAATATGCACCGCAACAGTCTGTCATGTGTACCACCGCAACAGTCCGTCATTCCAGAGACGAACTTTACTGTTCGCCTGGGCCATCGACTGTTGCGGTCGTGGTTGTGTTAGGACCGCAACTTCCTGAGCTCGGTTTGGTATTCTTCCCACCCGAATCTCCTGGTCACCGACTATTGCGGTGCTCCAGGCAAATTGTTGCGGTGCTCCCTAGGTTTCGGTAATTCAATCATAACTTTGGTTTCCTTGCTCCAAAGGAGCTGAATTTTGGATATGATCTAGATGATGAAGTTTTGCACAAGTTTGGTATTCATGCCTCACTCAAAAGACATCGGTTACTATAAGTAACAATGAGGACATGCTTGTGGCAACAAAGTGGAACATAATATATTTATATATATACACAGATGGTCCTCGAACACTAGTGGTATACATACAATATCCATGAAATATTTTACACCATCCTTGCAGTGGAACCAAAAGTCTACCTAGGCCCAAGGATTACATTTTATGGACACAAAAGAAAGGCATCTCCTACCACATTCTCTAATCGGAGTCAACAGGGTAGAGCTCCTCTGGATCTTCCTCGTCATCGGACCCATCATTCCCACCATTGGGAGGTGATGCCTGGTTGACTGATCCTTCTCCATGTGACATGGCAGGATCATTCAGCGCAACCGGCAGGCCCGAAACGGTATCCAATCCTGACTCACCCTGTAGGGGTAGCTCTGGAGGTACAGGAGCTGGTGGTGGATTCTGCAACTGAGCAATCACTTCCTGAGCCTCATTCATGTCGTCCTCCAAATGAGCTACTACCTCGTGCTGCTCAACTAGCTCCTCATTGAGATTGTGGACTTGTTGTTCCAAATTCCTCACTTGATCGGCTAGAGCTTGAGCTGCTACGGCCACTGAACGGTTTTGGTAATTGAGCATTTCTATGAGATCAGCAGACGCTCTCCCATAGTCAATCAAAGCAACAGTGGTAGGATCATGCACTGTAGCCCTGCTGTCCCACCACAAGATAGCATTGCCGGGTAGTGGTGGAAACAAGGCTGCCGGAGTGTGGTGGAGTTGCATTTGGTGCTGCTGTCCAAATTGCAACAAAGCTTGTTGTGCCACCATTTCACACCCGGGCAAAAAGGAATGGGACCGGGTTGTCACTACCAGGTCTTCTTGCAGTACTCCAGGTGGGCTTGGAATGGTGATGGTGACTTCAAATTGCATCACATTCCACTTATGATGGGGAACTCCAACGTAGCGGGGTGGCTCAGTGTACCCGCAACGTTGCGCCGTTTCCCATAGGAGCACGGGAAATCCCCCCAAGTGGAGGCACGTGGAGTGATAGTGTCCTTGTTCATCGATGTGCATGGTACGGTTGCTCGGACCAGCCATCTGAAATAGAACAACAACCAGGACAAGTTTAAGTACAAAGGTACCAACCCATCAAATACCTTAAGTATAGACAGAATAGACGGATTTAGATTGGATGGCAAAATCGAGATGATTTTATGGTTAAAGATTTACCACCATCTAGAGTGTTCACAAGTAAGTGCACATTTTATTTCATCCCCTTCACCCACAATTTAGGTCTTTGTGCAAGATCATGATGCATGAATGAGCGACCTAGTCGTCCTCACAAAAGAAAACAATTGCCAAGTAACCTTGGACTTACGGAGTTAGTCAGCGGTGGCACATATAATACGTCTCTCCCTATAATAATTAGTCAAGTTTCTAACGAGCACATACCCTATGGTCTCGTAGTTAGCGTACCTGCAGGAAATATTCATCACTGAACCGTTTGTGCCAGCACTCACAAACAGCTCCCATGTACCTCACGCCACATGGGTGACGCATATGCGGTTACCCACATATGATGACCACACTCTGTTGCTCACTATAGAAGCAACAGTTCAACCCATAATTTAAAGCATTACAGTCATTATAACACCGTGAAGGTATTATATTGACTATACCCCAAGTAAGCCACTGCTTGGGGAACAGCGTCCAGTATTAACACCCTCTGGCAATGGGCGACCATACATTACCTGGAGTCGTCGTTACAGAAAAGTACGTGCTGGAAGTTAGTCATATACATACTATATAAGCCACCTGAAGACTACCCATAACTTCCCTAGGGCTCACGTCCTACTCTTGTCAACCCTAGCGTATCCAACGAGGTCCTAATGTCAAGATTACACTTTTGCACATCAAGAAAATGTTTTTAAGACTTGTTGTACCACCCGCTGCCTATTTTTCGGCTCTGATACCAGCTGTGGCAGACCGCCCCAATTAATCCGGCTTAAAAGCATGGGACCACTATCACAGCAGTACGCCACGCCCCTAAACCGAGTTAATCGTGCAATCCGTCGGATACCTTCCCGATTACACCACGTTTTTCTCTCGACCGAAACAAAATAGCAGCAGTCCCACTCGAAGATGGGCTCAGGCAGTACAACTCATCGCATATATTTTACATCACACGGTTCACGTAGATAATTGTACAAATACGGTACATAAGTTTTAAGTTCTTACAAGCCAGAGTTATTTACAGCGGAAGACTACACATCGAAGCAAAAGACATTAAGCGGAGCCCTCGCTTAACATCTACTCACCGCGGCCCGAGTCGGACTCGGACGGCACCCGCTCCACAACCCAGCCTTCGGGTAGCACACAAGGCCAGGTCAAGGCCGCCACGGGGTCATAACCAACACCAACATCTGCAACAAAAATTAAGCCACAAGCAAGGCTGAGTACTAATTACTCAGCAAGACTTACCCGACCAAGGATAAATACTAGACTATGCAAGACTTTTTGGCTCTGGGGTTGTTTTGCCAAAAGCATCTACCAGTTGATCCTACTTTCCAGATTTTAGCCAAGTTTAATTTGTAACTAACCTTTACTAGGTTTGCCAAGCTATCCAAACACAATCAATGTTGACAAACAATGATTACCAAATTGTTAACCTTCCTCATCTACCAACAATTCTACCCCCTTTTTGGCCCAAGAACATTGATGTGCAACGAGAGATCAAGCAGCTTCATGTAACCGCGAAGGACGGACAACTCGAGTTGATTTTAACCATGCATGGGACAACCTAATCGTACGACCCGTGAGAGACACCCAGGACCTCACGGGGCAACCGTTCCCATCTCTCCCTGCCGTCTGCCATCAGAGCCCACTCCACCCGAGTGCACGCCCCAACGGACCCCAGGTGCCCCAGGCAACCTGTGCCGCGGCCACTGCTACACTCGCCATCAACCCCTCGCCCAATGGAGTGGAAGTGTCCGTCAGACGTCAGTTTGCATCAAGTACTAGGTTTACCAGTTTACCATATTTCCCGGCATACGATTAGTACCTTCAAAAGCTTGACCAACAAGGCCACACAAGCAATGCCTTAGCCACAACTCCCAGTACAAACGGGACATTCCACCAATCCTGAACATCGCACAAGCCCCGCTTGCCGGATCATCATTAATTGATATAAAGTAAATCCTATATCTCGCGAGTGACAAGCAATCACTCGACTTCTACCGTCCTAATTAAGCATAGCATTCTATACGACCTACACATACTAGTATTAGGACATAGGTACCTAGAGATCATGCAACTAGGGTTTCAATCAACTCCTCAAACTTAAATGCATAAACGTAAGGCACAAGGTAAGGAGTTAGGTCACAGTGGGTTATGCTCCGGGGCTTGCCTTCCTGATCAGCGATGGCCTTGGGCCCCTCCGGAAGTTGATCCGGGTCTTGTGTGGCGGCGTAGTTCACTTCGGCGGCGGATGCGGAGTCACTCTCGGGCTCGACGTCTATCTCGTACACGCCATCGGTAATGGTGTTTTCTACAGGACATGCAAGAGTATGCATGAGATGCTTGAATGCAGAGGCAAACAATCATAGAAACATTCCTAATTAAGGGGCAAAACTTGCCCAGTAACCGGTCTGACCGGTTTTGGAGACCGGTTAGACCGGTCTGGCCCGCCCTGCCCACAACTAACTAGAACCAAAAGTAAACCACCCTATCAATTCTTATGCATTAAAGATTTACTTTCTTTTGTAAATATTCCTAAATTTTTGAATAGCCTAACAAACATTTTTCTAATCTCTGGAGTAGGTACGCATATAGTAAACTTTCTTCTACATGAGTTTAACCCACTTCTACTCCATAGATCCATGCATAAAGCCTAGCCACTAAACCACAACTCCAACCCCCTGACCAAGACAAACCCACCAAATTGGCTTGACTTAAACAGCTCAAGCCTAGGATTTAGGAAACCAAGACCCTCTCTCTTTAGCACCTACTAGGGCATGAAGCAATACATCCATTAACAATCATTGTGCCTACTACCCTTAGCATTCCATGAATAGCACCCTACCCTTTCCCCACCCCCCTTACTCTTGAGTACCTTACTCCTTCTTCCACGGGCCTAAGCCCGAGCTCAGCTCAGGGAGGTCGGCGGCGGCAGTGCAGGCCGGGGAAAATGGGCGAGGAAGGGAGGGGAAATGGCCGGGGATGGCCTGGGCGGTGAACGGGCGAGGCAAAGAGCTCGGGGATGAGCTGAATCGGAGAAAGGGCGAGTGAAGAGAGCAGGAGCGAGGGAGGATGCCGGGCGCAGCAATGAGGAGGACAGGGTGGTTCACCTGCTCTCCACACGCTCGGACGTGGCGAAAAACCACGGCGGACAGTGCGCACGACGCACAGGAGTCGAGGACACGCGTCCCCACGCGCACGAACGCCCGTACCGCCGCCGGGAAGGCCCATACCGGCGCGGTGGTTGGCGACTGACTGTTGCGGTGCCGCAACAGTCCGTGGGTCGAGATCACTGTGCCGACGCTGCCCAAAACGGGCCACCGACTGTTGCGGTCATGGCCTTGGCCTAGCACCGCAACATTCGGTGCTATGAACATTATACATAAGTAAATCCATCACCTAATGTTGCGGTGGTGCAAAAATGAGGGACCGCCGCAACAGTCCGTCATTCCAGAGAGGATTTTCGAATTTTCCCCCGGCGACCGACTGTTGCGGTCATCCTTGGTCTACCACCGTAACTTCCTGTGTCGTGATTGAAACTTGATCCTTTGGCCATGGAGCACAGATTATTGCGGTGACCATACCCCATGGGCACCGCAAGTTACTGTCCTCGCGACCTTTACACTTTCTAAGTGGATTTTGAGTTGAATTTTGCTACACTTAAGTTTTATCTTTTAGTTTAGTTAACCTTGGACACATATATACACACCCATGCACAATCAAAACAATACGAGGATGAGATAATGCATGCTATTGTTACTTGATTAAGTTCATAAGGGTTCTTAATTATTTTAGTGACACCGGGGTGTCACAGCCAGCTTCTCCTCTGGCTGGCCGTGGTGGGTTATGCTGGAGGTTTGTTCTTCTTCTGCTTCATGTGGAAGATCGCCGATTCTCGTTCAAAGTCTTACATCCATCTTGGTTGGAGTTCCGGGGTGGTGGGTTTTGCGGCTTCATCAAGGTTTGAGGTCTTCCTGCGGAGAAGTTGAAGTTCTTGGAGATCTGGGTGTTCAACCGGGCGGATCGGAATCAAGGAGGAAGATAAACAGTAGCCTTAGGGACCTCTGTGTAATTTCTCTTTTCTTTGAGGACTCGATTGTAAAAGGGGGGATGTACTGTGTTCCTTTTTAATATATCTTCCCTTCTCGCAAAAAAAAAGAACAAAATGTATAGTGACTTGGTGGCTTTGGAAATCTGCACAAATTTCAAAGATCCACCCCCTGTTTCCACAAGTTCAGGAACTGCAGGAATAATCACATCAAAGGAGAAATCAGTGTTTATTGAATCACAAGTGAAATTAGGGATTCCCTATCCTTGTTAGACCTTAATTATTTAGTTATTACCTCATAGCTCTATATCACAGCACAAAAGTTGACAAGATATGCATTTGCCTGCGTAAGTCCAAAGGCACTGAATGAGCAATCGCAACAATCACATGGAAATACCAGGAATTCAATAACCTTGAGTATGGAATCAAGAGAAAAATAGGAGATTTGCACAGTTTTGTTTCATTTGGGATGTGTAAGTGACTTACCAAACCATTCGCCCTCATCTATCGAGAGTACGAGGCAGTGTGCTTCTAATCTGAGTGCACTTACTGATACGAGCATACTGTAATTACCGCACCGCGTTTCCTGATTTCATTAACGATTAACTGGGCTCACCGGAGAGGGCAGCAGCTTCAATCAGATCCAATCTGAAGGGCGTGAAGCAGCGGATGCAGATCCAATAACTTTGCTCTGCAAAGTCACCACGTAACTTTGAGTCATACATCTACCCTCTCATAAGCATCAAGGCTCCTAATGTCCACAGGGAATCCAAGCGCCACAAAAGGCCCGAAACCTAGGATTTTCAGCGAGGGCGGCCGCCGCGGGAGCCCTCTCGTTTTTAGATAAAGGAAATATCCCAGCCTCTACAAAATATATTTAGCCATTATTAAAAAAGAGGCATCACACTTGTTCTAGACAAAAACTAACAGGTGGAGAGCTTTTAGGGTTTTTAGGGTTTAGGCATCACATTTGTTCTAGACAAAAACTTGAATTAAGTAGACTATTACTAAACTGTCACCCGTTCTTCGTGAAGATTTTCATGGCTGTAGATTCCAAAGCTCGACAAACACTTGAAATAGTGTACCGGTCTTCCTGCTTTTGAAGTAGTGCCCAGAACCTGATCCAGTGTGTGGCCATGAAAAGAATTTGCATACAAGTTTGTTTGTTTGTTTACTTTATCAAAAACAACATCATTTATGCAAAGCCAAATGGGCCAACAAACACCACTTACACCGGTTAAAATTAAATTCTTTTGTCTGTCATAATATCAGCATCAATAGTCTACTTAATTCAACTAAGGCAAGTAGCATTTTTTTGTAAAAAAGTAATGGCGTTTAAGCAATAAGAAAATTAGAATATGTATAGAGTATTTTTCGCACAACGCTACCGTACATGAAAAATATCATTGAAACATGATGATTTTGAGATATTGTTTTACAGCTATTGTTAATACAAATAAACATTCTGTTGTAATTAGATTCTGGTGTATGGCCGCCAACCACTCTGTGGGGAAGCTTCTGCTTGGGCGCAAGCGTGCACACAGGCGAGGGTGTGGGTCTGGGCTCTGGGGAAAGTGGTAATGTCACCCGGAAGGTGGTGAGGAAGGACTTGGTGGAGCAGCAGCTCCCGGGGCGGCCCCCGGGCCATGGATGCCCTACATGCCCGTGGGAAGTCCTGGTTCAGGCGACACAGCCACCAACGACGTACTCCCTCGCGGAGCGAAAAGAATCTACCTCTCCAAGATGAGCACAGGGTCCACGCACCAGGCTAGGACCCTAAACTCGGAGACGTCAGCCTTGCTCTCCGTGGGTGGCGCCATCAAAGTGACAAGACAAGACAACCCAATGACCGTCTGTGCAAAACTGAGGAGCCAGAGGTGGGCGGGGATACCGGAAATGCTAATCTGAACCATGTACCTCATATAGTCTAGGGACACCCATGCCTTAGGCGTCCACCGGCGAAGGAGTAGCCTGAAGGGGCCACTCTCTGGCAAAAAAGAACCATCAAATTTGGAGTTTCTACGAGGGAGAAACACAAATTACAAAATTTAAATTCCTTCGTGCTCCACGTGGCGCAAGTATAAATATAACTTATGGCCGAAGGTTAACTAATGCATGCTAATAGTTCAATTGTAAGACAAGTTCTATTCTTTTTGTGAGTTCAAGGGTTCGAATCCCCTCTGCCACAATTTTGCTATTTAACTCTGTCAGGTTCGTGTTTGTGTATAAATAATTCTGATATCTAAACAAATCACAACAAGAATTCTGATATCTAAACAAATCAAGCAGAAGTGTTCCAGTGGTAAGGCACTTCGCTCTCCAATAAAAGGTCATGGATTCAAAACCATTCAGGTCGGCTCTGATTTTTTAAAACTGGCTACGAAAATGATGTCTTGAAAAACGGTGATTGTCTATTTAAGACTATCAGCTCCAATGTTTGTGCTTCAAAAGCCAGGGCTAAATTAGCCCTATGTATGTTTGATCAACGCCGCAATTCTCTACTATGTGCCATTTTGATGATTTGTATCAAAAGAATTTTTAACTTCTAAGTAGGACATCTAACGTTTATGTAATCCATTCCCACAATATTATTACATAAAGTTGCTAACGAGGAATGCGTGCCGAAAGCAGAGATGTAGGGTTGAATCCCGCCCTAAAATGTGTGCTAATGGGCTGAATCCCGGCCCAGTAGCAGGCCCAAAGCTTAATATAGCTTAAAAGGTGAGAAAAAGAGGTGGGATTGAGAACCAGAGGAGAGCAAGGAAGAAGATAAGGGAAATTTTGTCCAAATAATTTGAAAAACACCTCGAAGGGGTATGCAATGGCATATTTCGAAGTTTGCACGAATTGTAATGGTATCAATATAAGGGCCTGTTCAGTTCCCCAACAAAAATTGCCAAAACGTCCCATCCAACTATTCATCAAAAGGAATTTTTTATGCATGGAGTATTAAACGTGTGTTAATGATAAAACCCATTCCATAACCCCGGTAACTTTGCGAGACGAATCTAATGAGCCTAATTTGGCCATGATTAGACAACATCGTGCTACAGTAAACAATCTCTAATGACGGATTAATTAGGCTTAATAGATTCGTCTCGCGATTTCCCGTCCAACCGTGTATTTAGTTTTATAATTTGATCATGTTTAGTTCTTCTAATCTTCGATTTACAATTGCTACAGTAAACGGTAACTTTCAATCTACCAAACTAAACAGGCCCTAAATAGACGAATTGTAATGGTGTTTCTCCAAAATCAGAAAGTTGCAATGGCATATATCTAATTAACCCTTTTTTCTATGGCCGAGACACGTGCCCCATCACTAGTATAACAAAATAAGGAGCAAGAAACCGCACAAGAGGTAACAAGTAATAGTTAGTATTGTAGTTATTATATGTTTATCCTTAATTTTTTTTGAGGCAACTTATCCTTAATTTTTGAGTTTGACAAATGTTTTGTAATAGATATGCATATGTTAACTTCTGTCTACTCTTTGCATAGGGAAAAACTGTCAACACAACAAAAAGAACCAAACACCTCACGTTTTCTTGCCTTGCTTCGCTTGATGAGGTTAGACAAACCTTGCCGCGCATAGTGATTGCACAGCTAAAATGTGAGAGAATAGCATACAGATGATGTAATTTAACAAAAATAATTTACTGCCAATATACCAGTATACAACTATTTCACCTATGTTTCATTCTTGCATAATGGTGATGACTAGCAATTTTTCAAATTTATGCTGCATCAATGCCTAAACACTTGTCCCATATCAGATAAGAACTGCATGTTGTACGGTTTTCCCATCCAGTTAAATGATTGTGTTGTTGCCATCTAATCTTGTACTTTATGGACAAGTGATGGTTTCAACACTCATCATCTCTTAGGAAGAACAGGAACTGTTATTTCCTCTGAATTTGCAAGTATTTGTTCCTGTCTCTGCTAAATCTTACTCATGCCTATAACTTCAAAGTTTGCTCTTTTTTTTTTGTCCTGCTTAATGCTATTATCAGTTGTTCATGTAAACAAAGAATGAGCTAACAGGGAGAGAGAGCTTTGTCTCAGCTCGTCTCAGCTTTGTATTAGATACTGCAAACACTCAGAGGGGGACAAAACGAGCTCTGAAACAACAACAGAAATGTCAAGCAGCTGGATATTTCAGCAGACAAAAACAGATTGAGCAGAAGTGCCAAATCACTCACTATCACTATCCGAGCAGACAAGAATGCAGAGTCCAATAACTATATCAACAACAAAACAAAATTGAATGACAATCACTATCACTATCCAAGCAGATAAGAATGCACTAAAGGCCAAGAACTATATCACCAACAAAAACAAACAAAAACAAATAAAAATAATCCCAACGCCAATGCCACTGCCATGCATGTAAAATAGTTCTTAATCAGAAGGTTTGGCTCCTTTGCGTATCACCACTAAGGCCTCCTTTGGATTGGAAAAAATGTGTTCTGTTTCCTGCGAATTTGGCCTCCTATGGATTGGGAAAATGTTGTTCTGTTTCCTGCGAAATTCCTACGTTTGAAAGCAGGCCTAGGAGTATAACACAATGACATTAAAAGTAACAGGGCATCGGCCTAATGAGATGGCATAAGAGTGGAAAATCTGAAGCATGACAATCTCACGGATTAGTCGGAGCGATGTAAATAAATCCTGCAAGTGCAGGGGCTATTGCAGGGTCACTCTAGAGACAACTCCATCCATGGTTCTGAACTGTAAATCAGGTGAAGAAACGCAGCATAGGAGGTGAAAAGCCAAGGAACGATCTCAGTAATGCAGAATACCGCAAACAGTAATTCCTCAATATTTTAATATAATAATGGAGAAGTAAATCTGGATTCCTCAATGTAATTCCTCACTATATAAATCAATAATCAATACACTTACAACAAAAATGTATAACCGACACATCGATGATGCACAACAAACTACTGAAAAATGTATAAATGCTACAGGACACATCAAACCAGTGAGCGCCGGCGCCGCCTCTTCCCCGCCTTGCCCGTCGCAGAAGCCGGCGCCGCTGGAACGTGTGGCTCGTCGTCAGCGTTGCGGATGCCGGAGCCGAAGACAGCGCGAGGCAAGGTGGGCAGCGTCAGTCGTCGTTGTCGAAGAAATCAAAGTCGTAGTCCTTGTCCTTCTGATGATGGTTGCGGTCGAGGTCGGAGGAGTGCTCCATGCGGAAGTATCAGGGAGATCTCACTAGGTGAATGAAACAGAGCAAAAGTTGGATCTATGGTGTAAGGAGAGGGAAAGAGGCGGCGGAGGAAGAGGGGGTTTGGGGAGAGAGGAGGTAAGAAGAAGGGGGATAGCGGCGGCACGGCCCGCGGGGTGGGGGTTTGGAGCATCCCCGTGTTTAGCCTTTTACCACTAATCAGGGATATTAAATAAAGTCAGTTTACAAAACTACCTTCACAACTCCTGGTAAATTCACGAGACGAATCTAATGAGACCTTTGACCGCACGATTGAGAGGATGATTACTGTAGCATTACTGTAGCAAATCATGGATTAATTAGGCTCATTAGATTCGTCTCGAAAAGTTACGCTCATCCGTGAAAAGGTTTTGCAAATAGACTTCATTTAGTACTCCATGCAAAAAAGATTCCTTTTTGCAAAATTTTTTCAACTGCCAAGTGAACACGGTTGCCCTGCCTTGCATTGTAAGTATCGATCTTAGTTGGGCTGCCTCTGGGCCGAAGCTTCCAGAACCTGCCCTGCCTTGCATTGTAAGTATCGATCTTAGTTGGGCTGCCTCTGGGCCGTTGGGCGTTGGCGACGCGCAAGCGTAGTTGGGATGGCGGAGGTATATGGCCCATCGGTAGTTCAAATTGAGTTTTTGTTTTTCTACTCCTCCCCACTTTGGATGGGTTCTTATTCACGACTCAAAGGGTCCAAATTTTATTACACTTGGATTTAATGAGGCAGAGATCGAATATCCATTGGATTGACCAAAGACATCAAGATGTAGGCACAGGATACTCTTCGCAATCTATTCTTTCAATGTTAACAGCTGGTACCTCAACATAAATCCAAGGCTAACAAGACAGGTTCAGCTTAGCTGAGCAATCATTCATTGCTGTTGTGGTTACAAACATGTAGCAAAAAAAGATTTACTACTTGTATAGATCGGAAGGGATAATATTTATCCATCCTATTCCTCATAGGAAACTTGTCCTCCGCATAGCAAACAGCAACCAGAGGGTTCCCACAGAATTTCCTTCCATGCAACGCGGTCCTTGCTTTAGCGGCACCATAAGATGTGCATATTCCAAGAACACTTGCAAAGGAAAGCTCGTGCATTATAAATATAGTAATTCAATACAATACAATACATATGTTTCTGCAAACCGAGAACCTCACAGGTCATAGTACAACACAAGGTTCACCTTTCCAACTCCCACGACTGGCTATCCAGTATCCACTGTGGTCAGGGCGTGGGATCACAGCTTTCACCAAATTACCTGACAAAAGAAATTGTTTGAGTTGTCACTAAGTCAACAGGGGAGTCTAAGAGAATGAAGTAGCACAATTAAATTTGAGTCCTAAGAAAACTGTCAGGGATAAATTAAAGGAACCATTAGATGGTTCAGGCAAACATTAGATAAGTGCTGAAATGAGACCTAATTCAGCAGGTGATAAGAAGCCTAAAATTGAGAACCCTGAACAGGATAGAGTGATGAGGTTGATTTATACCATATTTGCGTGCTTCTAGCCACATGTCCTCCATAATGGCCTCATACTCATCATCTTTCAATCCATCTCCACTTGCCACCTGGGTCAGGCAAACCTCCTTTGTAGGGAGCGATCCAATTTGATACACAAGTTTCTGTTCACAAAGAGCATGTTTTAGGGACAACAGTGAATGTACAACCTAATTGGCATAAGAGAACAAAATAGTGGCTATGGATGACAATTACATAGTTGTTGTATACCTGCAACTGCACCTGTTGCTGCGTTTGCAACAGGATACTCTCCTGCTCAGATCGAGGCTGAGATGCTCCTTGGTTTGCCCTTCTGACAGTGAGGGTTTTGTCTCCTATCTTGATACCATTTCGAGCAGCGCAAGCAAGTGGCATTGAGGTCCCGGAAGCTTGGTTTGATCAAGCTGCTGAGTATTGGAAACAAGAAGAAGACCTCCATATCCAAGTTTAGCTCAGACGTAGCTGCCTTCATTTTGGGCGTGAAGCAGTGTAAGACCTCAATGTCTTTGAATAAGCAGTAATATTTCGATTCAATCGATCCATAAATAATTCTTCATAAAACTTAATATCTTTCATACTCTTAAGAGTATTCAATCCCTTTAAATAATTTCTTGAAGCTCGATCTCCCCCCCAGATGAACCATATAGCCAAGAGAAACCATGAACCGGACTTTTCGGGGTAAGTTCTTTGGCTTGGACAGGACATTTAGTTCATGTTGCTATTCCCGGATCTAGGGAGACCTTCCGCTTGCTGTTTTGGTCCAGCTGGTAATGGTAAACACAGAACCCGTAGCCTTTGAGCAATTCCCCGAGTTGAGCTTCGGTGAAGTAATAGGGGAGGCCGCCCACAAAAATACGGTCTGGAGTCTGGACCTTCTAACCCTCCAGTAGATCCTGCTATTAGGCCAACTGCAGCGAGATTCAGATTGGGGCTTTGCTAGCTTGGGCCCAAGGCAGCTGCTAGGGAAGGGTTATAATCTGCTGCCTTCTAACCTTCACTGGTGCTCCTCCAAACAAAATGCCATCAAGGGCCATTGCATTGCTTGTAGTGCAAATGAATATGTTGTGGCTGGATCACAAGGGCATTGAACTGATTCAAACAAATGAATATGGTTACAAAGCAGCAAAAACCCAGTCCAGACATTAAAAGAAACTTATATAAATGCAAAGGTTCTTTCAATGTTAAAGATATTAAATGAAGGAACAATCACCTGTCCACCAACACCGACACCAGAAGGAAGGAGTTTGGAAACATGCCAGTAAAAGAAGAGCCTGCTATAACTGCAATTTATCAATAAATTTCAAGGAGGCATAACCAACTTGCAACTAAGGTACTGCTCCTGAATAACTGTAAAGACCCAGAACCAGCTCTGCGCCATTCCATGTCAAACAATTGATAGCATATGGGCAAGGGCAGATGTAACTAATAATCATGAAGCGAGTGGTTATAGAACTCGCTACTTGAAGATGAACAAGACGATATCAAACCATCAAACCAAAGCACTGATTCCTCCTTGTACATCAAAGCTACAGTAGGCAGTTCATTCCATTGGTAGCAGTGAGGAAAGTGAGCCAACATTTACCTTCTAACCGTCCACGGTTGCCTTCTTATACCATACATATACACAAACAGACAAACAATAATAGAGCAGAAGCGGAAAATTTTGCTCAGTTATCAGTGATTAAATAATAAAAAAAGAAAAGTTAACTTATTTGCACTAGAATATATTATCACACATATGAGATCTTCAGTGGATGCTTAAGGTGTACAAAGTGAAAGCAATAATTTGTTGGTACTTTCTCTGAAGGTGTATCCATCAGGACAGGCATCTATTCAAGAATCTTATCTGCAGTTGTAACTTCCAACTCTACAGTAAATAATCCCATTTATTATCTCCTTGTGCTTTCACCTTATAAGTTGACAGTTCTAGGAAAGCATAATTAGCATCTTTGTATTGGAGTTAGGGGTGCAAGCTAAGGTGCTTGGAGTTATGCCACCTCCAAGAATGTGTTCACCAGATTCTGTCTATGGATGGCAAGAATTGCAAAGCTTTATGGTACCCAGCATCATTCAGTATTCACTGATGCTAAATTCAAAAAATAGTACTGGGCTAATGATATGCTAGGTATAACTTATAGTAATGGCAATTGCCATGACAACAATATAGCAATGTTATGGACACGAGTGGTTGGTGAGTCAACTACAAATAAACTAGAAAACACTGCAGAGATGAAAATATAAATAGTTAACAGCTGAGTTGATGAGAGCATACTTGGGGTTGGAATAACAGGAAATGGGGAAGCCACTTGTGGGGATGGTGCATCGAACCCACTCACTCGTTTGCTGCTTCAACATAATGGGTATCAGTGACTGATGTGAAACTATAGTATACAATGGAAGATTGAATACTACATGAGATAAGTGATTATTATATAACGAAGGCATAAATATCATCCTTAGCTAAAGCAATTAGCCACACTTATTGAAATATGCCCTGCGCGTAGCTCAAATAAATTCCGTGGCATCAAGGGGCAAAATACAGGAATAAATGTAAACATGGTACACATAAGAAAACACATAGATTTGGTTTTTTCTGTGGTATAACAGGCAACTTCAAGATGGTATCACCAATATTCAGGAGCTTCACTTTCGTACCTTCTTGAACAAGAGCGAGACCTAGATCTGTGATCCGTGCCCCTTGACATAGAAAGATGCCTCCGGTGACCATCTCTTTCACGGTCTTTTCTCTTCTTAGTTGCTACATATAACAGATTCAATTTTTGATAAACATATAAGCAATCTGAAACAGTCCATAACATAACTGAACAAATCTTCGTGTATCCACAGGAACCAAAGTGACCATTCTTGCAAAAAGAACACTGTTTCTGTAGAATGACAAGGTGCATGTAAACAGTGATACCTTTCAGAATCACGACCACTGTGATGATCAAGTTCGTCAGGACGGTCTGTGTTCCTTTCTATCACAGTGATATCTTCTACGGCGATCTCGATCCCTCTCTGTCCCAGTCACTATCCCTGTCCCTTCCTCAATCCCTATCACGATCGCCGTGATAATCCCTGTCCTTGTCTTTTTCTCTATCACTTTCTCTATCCTGGATTTGACAAGCCATCATCAGGCAGATACAACATTAGTTTGAATTTGTTGACATGGGAAAAAAAATGACAAGCTACAACAAAGATTATTTTCTCTGGATGATAGAATAAATTCAGGATAAGGACAGTGCATTCAAAAGCAGAAAGTCTGCATTATGAGCAACCAAAAGCAGAAAGGCTTGCGGTCAGTATTTCCAAGCACATGAGGTTTTGGCATTGTCAATTAGCTTCCATGGTTGCATCAAGTTGGCAGGTGAACACTTAAGGAAGTGTAAGTTCACAAATAAAGTTGAACTTCCTTGTTTAATTTTTGAGTTTCAGAGTTTATAAAATGTTTTAAGTTTATGATGTTGAGCATTCACATCGCAAGAAGGTTGATATGCAACCATTGTTACAAATCTAATAACAGCATGGCTCAAAACCACACCCTGTCTTCTGTAAGCTATACAGCAAAAAAGATCATCACTAAAGCAAAATCAGGTCACCCATCTATCTACACCAAAACTAAGAGGTGCCAGCAAATTTGCACTCACTCTGCCTTTCACCATTGCATTGTTCCTCCTAGTCACTAAACACAACAGCAACGCAAAAACAAATAAAAAAAACTTTCCTGTATGGACCAACCAACTAAGCAAACCACCCCGCAGCTCACAACATACAGGTCAGCCAGAGTACAGATTTACCGCAGCAATCTGAAAGCATCCGAAGCTGAAAAGGGAGCAGCCACCCACACTGCGTGAAACAAAACACATCAAGATCGATCGAAACCCCTCAAAGCCACTCCGGGATCCCTGACCACGTCACCGCACGGATGGATTGAACGGTGAAAGCGTCCGGGGCCGAATTGCCCCCACCACCCCCAAAAAAAAAAACACCACGCCACCGACAAGTGACGCAGAACTCGGGGAGGCTCCAGGTTGTAGTACGGACGGATCGAGCCGGCGCGAAACGATGTGGGGCGCCGCGAGGCCCGACGAAACCTAGGGCGGAGATGGATCCCCACCCCCAGCACAGCAAAGAGGGGGTCCACGGGGCTCACCTCGGCGAGGAGGGCCTCGACGCGGTCCGAGGCTGCTGCCGGCGGCGGCGGCGGTAGGGTCGGCCATCTCACGGGTCGCGTTGCCTGGGCTCGGGCCGGAGCCCGGAGGGTTTGAGGGGTTTTGGGCTGGCGTCGTATAGGTCCAGAGACTGTTGTTACGGCCTAAATTAGCATGGGCCTGTCTGGACCGCGAAAAACGTCCGCGAGCCAAGTACTATTGGGCCTATAGGGGCCTGCCTGCTTGTAGTTGGACGAAGCCGATGATCAATTGGATGGGAGCCTACACCCCGTCAGCCGACCGATTGCTCGCGCCGTTCGGCCCACGGTCCATCCGGCGTCTCCTCCTCAGTCAACAGCGGCCACACTGACAGCACTTCATTTCCTGAGCCCCCGCGATTCAGACACCAAAAGATAACCTATTCCCTATATGAATAAATTCTTTATTTGACACCAAAAGATAACCTATTCTCTATATGACACTTAAAACTTTGATATTTCGTATTTGACACTGTATCTAAATTTTGATGACTTCTTTAACACTGCCATGTTTTGTTATATCATTTAGGATTTTTAGGTTTAGGTTTAGGGTTTAGAGTTATTGTTTAGTGTTTAGTGTTTAGGGTTAGTATTTAGGGCAGCCACAACGGGCCGTTAAGGGCTCTCGATAGCAGGCCACATAAGCATTTCAGGAATAAAAAAACAAAGAGAGAGAAGCAATTGTCGCTACATCTAGCGAGAGCCGCTAGCGTGTGAATCGATGCCGAGCGGGCCCCGCGCAATTTCCACACGCGTACTAGGAGAAGAGGAGGGTCGGCAGAGAAATAAAAATATTCTTACAGATGGGGCCTACAAATCTTTTAGAGCACGTAGTATAGCAATTCCATTAGAAGGGTTGTCCATAAAACTCTCTATAGCTGATGTGGAACCAGTTATAGAGAGCATCTCTCTATAACTGTTGCGTGTTGCGGGTGCCCTTAGAGTTTAGGGTTTATAGCTAGTGTTTAGGGGTTAGGGTTTAGGTTTGATTAGGGTTTAGGGTTTTTAGTGTTTAGGGATTAGGGTTTTAGTGTTTAGGGTTATGTTTTAGTGTTTAAAGTAAGGTGCCATGGCAGTGTCATAAAAGGCATCAAAGTTACCAAAAGTTGGATCCGATGTCAAATAAGGAAGATCCAAATTTTGAGTGCCACATAGAGAATTGACTTATCTTTTGGTGTCAAATAAGGAATTCTTTCGGTGTCAAATAAGGAATTCTCCCGGGTGGCGCGTAGGGCTGGATGCTGAGCTGCCTCAGCTCAGCTCAGCTCGGCTCGGTTTGGCTCGTTAGCCTAACAAGCCAGCTTGGCTTGGCTTGTTAACACAACAAGCAAAAAAGCTAGCTCGACTCGACTCGTTAACAGCTCGAGCCAGCTCGTTAGGCTCATGAGCTGGTCATAAATTTGGATAACCAATATAAAGCAAAAAAAAATAACACATCATAAGGTTCCGGACTTTCAAATAAATATACTTTATAAGTATAGTAGTTGCATATATATGGGACTTTGGGACTAGAGAACGGAACGGAAAATTGGACTGAATCTTATCAGATTGTGGCTCCTTATGCTGAGTATTCTAGCTCGATCAACTCGTGAACAGCTCGGGGTACGCGTGGCACCATTGCGAAGCTTGCTTCGAGACGAAGCAAAGTCGTGAAGGAGCCGGATCCGTTCGACGCTTCAGTAAAAAGTTGGACAGTTTTACTTCTGAGAGGTATTTTGGTTGTAAACTAAATGTAAGGGTGTTTTAGTCTTTTATCAAGCACATATATATTTGTGCAGTGGTTGTTGGGGCAGCAATCCATGGGTCTTTTTTTGGGTGGCTTTCTCATTTGTTATGTGAGGGACTTTTCTAAGGTTTGAGAGAGGTCAGAGAAGAGGATCTTCGTGTTGATCATTTTGCTATCATAGGTTTGTTTGTGCCAATGAGTGTCTTGAATCAGACCTCATGAGGTAATCAAAGGTTGATTCGTGCCAATTTGTTTCCTTTTCTTTGAATCCACGGGTTTTTGGAGCTATTTTGGGGGATTTTTGTTCTTCACGTTTGGCCATGATTCCAGTAAAATTTGTTGACTTTTTGTTGCTAAGACCTTTCGGAGCATTGTTGAAGTGATTTCCCTCAAATCCCTTACGGATTGGATGTGAATTTGAGTTTTCGCAAATTTGTTCTAGGGCGTTTGGTTTTTCCTAAAATCCGCGTTGTGTAGTTGAGCTTTTTCAGATCTTTTTCCTAAATGTATTAACTCTCTTCGTGGTGCTGTTCTGTTTCGATTTGTTCATCGATCCGTTGGAGATTGAGAAAGTAATTTAGATTTTTTCCTTCGGTTTCTTTGTTGCTCGCTCTCTGTTATTCAGAGGTTCGAGGAAGCAGCAGCAGCGCGCGGCGCTCAGGGTCCAGGTTTGAGCGGCTGGGACCCCAGCACTTGGGGCCGACGCGGTCGCTCAGTGCGGTCACCATCGGCACGTGGGCTGGCTTCTGGCGCGGCCCAGCAGCCAGCAGCTCAGCGAGCTGAGCACAGGCTGCAGGGACCAGCTGCTCGTGGGCTCGGCTTGCTAGCTGGGCTCGAGGTCCACGTGAGGATCCAGTTAAATTTCTTTC
>QPGU01000680.1:0-10905 GCA_004135705.1 Alloteropsis semialata | reverse complement strand
AGGAATCTTTTTCATGCCTTGTCATTATATTTCATATATGGTACACCTTAAGTTATTTGGCCAAAATATATTTTCTGTAAATTTTTGGCTTATTTCTCAGACCAATATATTCTGTTTATTTTGGTCTTTGTCCATGTTGTGCAATATTTATTTTCATACTAACAATATTTCAGAATATAATTTACCAATTATCATCATCATATTCACGTCTTGACTCATATTTAGTATCTTCATTTTCATCAGGTTGCCATATATAAAGTCATGGCAACAATTCTCTATATTCTTTTCTTAATTGAGATTCTTTGCCATAGTCTGGTTTTATTAACCTTCCAGTATTTCTTGTTATCACATTATAATTTCCATGGCGAAGGAATATTTTTATTATCTTATTTTGAAATATCATATAATATTCAGGATCAAATTTGATATTTCCTTCTATTTCCTTGGCTTCATTGAAGATTCTCCAGTTATCATGATTGGTATTTTTGGAGAGTAATTCTTCATTTTCTTGAGATAATTGGAAGGGCCACGTATTGGGAAATGTATAACTCTCTTTTGTAATGAAGATATCATGAGTGGCTGGTCTCACTGGATATATGAATTTTGGTGGATTGGAATAGAACAGTATTCTATATATTCCTCGAAGATATGCAAGTTTCTTGCATGCTTCTTTGACGGCTTTTCCAAGGTCAGATTGATTGATCTCTGATAATGAACCATATAGGGAATGGACTAATCCATGATCTATGAGACATTGGAGTGAAATATTTTCAATGGAGTTTATCTGCAAGCTTCTGAAGTGTTTCAGATATATGCTGGCTTTTAATATCAAGTATTTGTGGCGAGGTTTGATGATTAACTTATCATCAAGATGTATGAGTGGAAAAGCATGAGCAGTGATGGCTATGTCTTGATGTTTTTCATTTTCTTTACAAATATTCATGAAATATTTTTGAATATCTATGAATTATTGATATTTCCTTTCATAATATTTTTCCCATATGAATTCTTTGATATCTTGACTAAAGCAGGACAGGGTCTGCTCAGTTTTGAAACTTATTCTAGGAATAAGAAGTTTATAATTAGTGCTGATAGGAGAAGTATCTACCTTAAATATTTTATGTATATTTTCTTGTGATTCTTTTGATATTAACTTGTATTTATCAGGATTTAATGGTATATCATCTTCCTTCTCATATTTAGAGGGCATATTTTTGTGGGAACATTCTCCTGTCTTCATATCTGCGACATGAAAAACTTCATTAGATGAAATATTATTTTTACCTTTATTAATTCTTTCAGAAATAAAACCCATGTTTTCTATTATTTCATCATCTTTGTTTATTGTCGAAATGATTTGATCTTTTAACTCAATATTCCTACTAATATTATCTTCCTTCTTTCTATTATCCATGTTTTCTTTTAATTCTTTTAGTTCTGCTTCTAACTTATTTATTCTATTTTCTAAAACTCTGACTCTACTAGATAGAATTTTATCATCAGATTCTAATTCTATTTCTCTTCTTATTTTTTGCTTATTTTTATCTATACATGAAGAACATGCTTGTTTTAAACATATACCACATGTAGCTCTATTGTCTTGACTTGGATAATATATGCAAAAAGCACATTTTATATTATAATCTCCTTTCCCTTGAATCCAATCATGTTCACATTCTGTTTGATTCATCATTTCTATTTTTAAACATGCAAATTCATCTATTAGATCTAATTCATCTTCACTTGATTCATATTCTTCTCTTTCTGTAACTTCTACTTCATCTGTTTCTATGATTGAATATATTGATTCATCATCTTTTATTTCATCATCACAGACTAATATATTTTCATTTACACTGTCAATTATAAGAACTCTTTCTTGTTCTTCATATTTGCTAGAATATCTTTTTTGATCTTTATTTGGGCAAGTTTTACTTAAATGATCAGGTGAATTGCATATGAAACATCTGCATGTTTTATCATAAGTTTTTCTAGGATTATACCTTCTTACATTTCTTTTATGAAGGAAAGGAGCTCTATTATCTGATCTCCTTAGAAAGTATCGTTTTCTTGTTCTTAAATTATTATTATTTTCTCTCCTAAGAGTTTTATGATTTTTTCTATTTCTTGATCTTTCTTCCCCATATGTTAGTGGTATTTGGACTATCTTATTGCAAAAATTGTAATCAGAATGCTTCATAGATCTTTGAGCTTGTATGCTTGTGCATATCTTCTTTAATTGTTTAAAAACAAAAGTTATAGCTTGAGATATATTAATAACAGCACCTTCTGTTTCTTTTTTATATTCTTCATAAATCATAGATCCTAAAGGATCAGGTAATTTATTAAAATATCTTTCAATTAAGCCTTTACTATAACCTTGCTTAGCTGTGGTGGCATTATATAGATAATGTTGTGAAAATTCTTTTATTCCTTTCCAATTTGTAAGTGTTAATTTTTCTATCTCTCTTAATCTTTTATTTTGTAGTGTAGTACAACCTAATTCAGGATCTTCTGCTACAATAATTTGTGATATGATATTAGCAAAGTTGTATGGATTATTACTAGCTCTTTTTAATTCTTCATACTGACCAAGATTATTGTCTACCCATTGTTCCCATAGCATTTTTGCTGATTCTCCTAAAAATGTTTCTAAATATGTTATCATATCTTCTACTTTATTTCCAATATTATGTTGATTCTGCATATATTTCTGGACTATCAAGCCATTCCATATACTTATAATATTTGGCCAATCAATTGGATCATGGGCAGATAGGTTTAATATTGCCCCATGACCCTTGTAGTTTTGAAATTTTACTGATTTTTCAAATTCTCTCCTTCTAGAACCCATATATTTATATTGTCCAGGAATATAGTTATATGGATACTCCTCTTTTTCTGGAGGCCATTGACCATAAGCTCTTGATGGTCTTTCAAATTCTCCTTCATTTCTTACTGAACTTTCACCATATTCCCTTTTCCTTTTTGCTTTACCTAATTCTATATCCATTGCTTCTATAGCAGTATTTAAGTTGCATAGACTTTTATTTTCTATGGATTCCATAGAATCACTATATTGTTCTGCATTATTTATTTCTTCTATAGTATCAACTTCTTCTTCAAAGCTTTCTAGTAACAACTTGTTATTTATTTCCCACTGTTCTTCTTCACTTATATCTTCTTCAACCTTCTTGATGTCAATATTGCTTTCTGTAGTATTTTTGGGACTATTACTTTCTTTTTTATGGGAATATATTGCTCTGCCATCTTGCTTTGCATGTTTGTATTCTGAGTGATAGCTTCTTCCTTGTTTTTCTTTATTTTTCTTAGCCTATATAATTCTCTATGGAAATAGACTTCTTTTTCTCTAATTTTGGGCCAATCACATTTCCAATTTTCTTCATATTCTAAATGTATATTTTTAATCTATCTTCATAATATTTTATCTCAGTATCTAAGTCTGGTTTTTCCATAAATTCTGATACACTATGTCTCCTATTTTTGTTTGCACTTGGTTCTGATATTGATGAATCTAAATCATCTAATGTTCTTGTAGTATAGTTTATGAATCTGATATTAGTATTGCCTTTGTTATTCTGATAGCTTATATAATCATCTGTCTGTTTTAAAATTTTTGGTGTTATTAATTCACTTATATTCCATTCTTCTCCTGCTCTTTCTTCAGAACTTATTTTGAGAGGGCTCATAAACTTTATACCTTTAGATTGCATGCTTTCAATGACATTATTGACATTTACCTTATATCTTGTTCCACTTCTATTAGTTAACCTTCCTATAAATTCTATGCTTACTAATAAATTTGTACCTTTAAAATCTTCATAACCTTTAGTTTGAAATGCTAATGCCATTTTTTCTATGAATTCTTTTATAGGCATGATTAAATCTGGAGCTATATATGTTATCAACATATTCTCATTCATGTCTCCTTCTAGGAATCCTAATGCTGCTTTATTTATTGAATCCCATTTTTTATCTAACAAAGTCATTAAAACTTTTGTTCCTAATTTCTTTCTTGTCATTCCTTTAATTCCAACTAGCAGCAATGCCCGCGCGCCACGCGCTTGCTATATGTCGATACGATAATAAATGAAATTTTGATATAATTGAACAACCTTTTTTATACTGTCGAAAGATATAAAAATCAATAATAAGGTCCAGTGGGAAAGATATAAAAGCAATAACAATTTTTAAAGGAACAATTTCAGTCCTTTACTTAAGTCCTGTTTATCATCTATATCTCAGAATTTTCATCCATGAAACTGAACACATCGATGAAAATCGCATACTGATATTTTGTAACACCAATTAATATCGGTATATAATTAAGGCCAAACTGATATTTTGTAACATCAATGAAAATATAGTTAAAAAACCGGTACTCTCCATCTCTGTATCAGTGCAAGTTAGCTCTACATATCATCTGTATATGCATCTCAACAAAACATGGTGACACTCACGTGTCTTCTCGTTCAAAAATAAACATGGTGCACAAGTTAGCTCGATACAATATTGAACAAATCTGAAGTTTTTTTGTAAACTGCACGTGCCATATTTTGGAAAAAAATCATGAATACAACCAAATTAACATGCAATAGAAAGGATAAACAAACATAGGAAGTCATGCATACAATTAAGTCCGGACCATGATGCCAACTTCATCAAAGAAACATAAATGAGTGCATTATCACTTCGTATTCTATGGAAAAAGTTTTTCCAATCTTTTAAAATTGGACTTTTTTCTTATTTTTAACCTTTTGATTTCTATATTAAGGATAGACCGACAAAGTTGACCTAATTAATTAGTTTTCACTAACCCTAGATTCTTTCCCTTGATAAAAAAGAAATTATGTCCTCTCGAGCTCCATCATGTACTATTTACTACAAACAATCCAATGCAAATTTGGTTCGGGACGAATAGAACAGACTATGTCGAGCCAAGAGCATTTTCATTACTATGGAAAATGATGGATAACAAAATCCACAATCGATTATGTCCTTCAAGTTGCACGTTGCTTTCTACCCCATCGTCTCAAATGTTAGCTACTTTAAGTTGTTTATAGAAAAAAAATCCTATATCTCTACAACTAAAAAGAAGGAAGTGTAGACAAATTTTTCCTGCGACTTTTTTCACCTCCCATCGTACTTCCGGCACGAGCGTCCGCCTCCCCTTCGTACGGCACGCGAGCGAGCCTCCGTCTGTGCTGTTTTCCTTCGTTGAATCCCATAGTCCGCAAGCAATTTTCTTTTTTCCATCGTTGGATCACCCACGCGCCCTCCTTCCCACCGATCCCCCATCACTACGCCCCCCTTCCCACCGATAACCATCGCGACGCCCCTCTCCACACCGATCCAAAAAAGCCCTCAAGCGATCTCCTTCTTCACCAGCTCTTTCTCTCGATGCCGCACCGGCCATCTGCCTTGCCGGCCACAGCAACAGCCAGCCACGCCGCGGCCATCTCCACAGCCGGCCACAGACCGTCCCGGTCAGCCGATGCAAGGGTGCGGCTAGTACCACCCGGCTAGCTGCCGCGAGGGCTAGGCCACAGCCCGGTCGGCCGCATCAAGGGCGAGGCAACTTCCCGGCCGCCCGCAAAGGAACGATCCGGACGGATGTTTTTGAATCTTTAATTTTGCTTGCAGAACTTGTGATTTTTATAAAAAAACTATCTATTTCCTTCAATTTCTCCTATTTCCTTTGTGTCTCAATTATACTTAATGCCGCAAGTTTGTTGTCTGCATAGATACCATGAAATGTATCTCGACCAAAACTTTTGGTTTTACAATAACAATTTTTGTTTCTAAGATCATCATGTTTTTTCATGCTTTGTATTTGTTTATGCTTCATATTTGTTTTAAATATATTTTTTCTTACCTGTAGCAACGCGCGGGCATGAACCTAGTGTTGATACAATAACAATTTGATTCACTATTAGTATGTTCATCAGTGAGAGCATGGACGGCACTGTAGTATGTTGTAGAGCCCGGAAGAGCTCCTTGGGAGGATGAAACCAAAGCAGAATAAAAACCTAATTAAGTTTGTCCTTTTCAAGACTGATGATCATGCGTTAGGCTTTGAAATATGGTTTACCTACTTGAAGTGAAGGTAGATATGGTTTACTCAAACAATATGATCCGAGCAACCTGCGGCACCAGAAATGAAATGGGCAATAGCAAAGATGAACGGACATAGATGATTCTTGTCTGTACATAAGTTTTGGTAAAAATGAAAAAAAGGGGAAAGTTCGGAAGTGAATCAGCTTGCAGTAGCAGGTCATACCATGCATCCAACAAGTCCACTGTACAGGAAGACCTTATAGCCCTTCTCGACAGCATATAACTGTAGGAAAAAACAAAGCACATTTTGATCGAATTGTCAAATCTAGAGATAAACTATGCCTGAACTGAAGATTACCAGCGTGAGGTTTGAAAAGGGAATAAACGCTTCAGTAAAGAGGACCATTAGTTTATATATAGACTAATGGTAGTTAGAAACTAATTATTTTTAGGCCATTGAATTGTAGACGAAAAAAGGTGGTTCCCTGCTGCTTCCACTAAAAAAGAAGTCCTCCACCTGCATTTGCGTCACATTAATAATAAACTTGCAGCCCTGACCACTCAACAAAAATATACAAAATCGTTGAAGGATACATGATTCTGTTGAGAAGCAGACTTGTTTTTCATAGACAGGGATGAGTCAGGAGGTATTGAAAGCTCCTGACAGGGAATATTTGCAACAAATGTGGTGTTATTTTGAAATGGAATCGCACTCACCATACAAGGACCTAACTTGTTGGCTTCCAAACTGTTGACGCATGTTACGCCACCATAATCCTGCAAATTGCATTACCTTTGACCTAAATCCATTGCAGCAGAAGGGATTTGGATGGGAGCAATCCAAGGGGAACCTTCTTGTAGAAATTTGTGTCAGCTAACACCACAACTCATTGAACGATGAAATCAGACAATCAATTATCAAATGTGACCTTATTCCCAGTGCCAAACATGACACCACACATCCACAATCTTAACTGAAATATATGAATTATAGCAAATTCTTAATCTGCTTCTGCCTTCCTCACTGAAAAGAAATGGCTAATGCATAGGACAAAGGCGGGTTTGTAAATTTCTTCTCTGGCATATTTATTATTCCCTTAATGTTCAAAGAGTATCCAGAGGGCACCTTGATACTATTGAGGCATTCGAACATGCTTTCCTTTTCTTCTTTGCTAAGAGTGAAGCTGGCAGGACTCAAGTAATTTTGCCCATTGTCCCTCTCTTCTAGATGTAGTACATGTCGTTCTTCCATATGTTGCAGATCCTGACGTGATTCCAGTGTATCTTTTGTCTTACCAGAGGTGCCTAGAAAGGCTATCAAGTTGACGCAAAGATTCTTCGTCAGGTGCATGACATCAATTGCGTTGCGGACCTCCAAGACTTCCCAATATGGTAGCTCCCAAAATATACTCATCTTCTTAAACATGGGTGCCATCCCATTACTATCATTTGAAATAGCAACGCTACCTGGCCCCTTTCCAAAAACAACTTTTAGATCTTTTACCATAGCAAATACGTACTTTCCATCACGATGCATAGGCTTGGGACGACGATCTGCCTTCCCTTTGAAATGCTTGCCTTTCTTTCTTAGCGGATGATTGATTGGAAGCCATCGACGATGGCCCATGTACACAACCTTGCGACAATGTTTCAAATAAATGCTTTCAGTATCATTTAAACAATGCGTGCATGCCCTATATCCCTTGTTTGTCTGTCTTGATAGGTTACTAAGAGCCGGCCAGTCATTGACGGTTACAAACATCAATGCTCGTAGGTCAAATTCCTCTTGTTTGTGCTCATCCCACATACGTACACCGTTTTCACTCCCAGCTGTAAAAGTTCCTCAACCAATGGCCTGAGATACACGTCAATATCGTTGCCCTGTTGCTTCGGGCCTTGTATGAGAACAGGCATCATCATGAATTTCCTCTTCATGGAGAGCCATGGAGAAAGATTGTACATACACAAAGTCACAGGCCAAGTGCTATGGCTACTGCTCATTTCACCAAAAGGATTCATGCCGTCCGTACTCAAAGCAAACCTTATGTTCCTTGGATCTTCTGCGAAGTCTTTGAATGTTCGGTCGATTTTTCTCCACTGGGACCCATCGGCAGGGTGCCTCAACTTTGAGTCTCGCTTGCGCTCTTCTTTGTGCCATCGCATCATCTGAGCATGCTCTTTGTTTCTGAAAAAATGCCTCAAGCGTGGTATTATAGGGGAATACCACATGACCTTGGCAGGAACTCTCTTTTTGATAGGCTCTCCCTCTACATCACCAGGGTCATCTTTTCTGATCTTGTACCGCAAGGCGCCGCAAACCGGACACGCGTCCATTTTCTCGTACTCGGGACCACGATACAGGATGCAGTCATTCGGACATGCATGTATCTTCTGCACCTCCAACCCCAGCGGGCAAACGAGCTTTTTTACTTCGTATGTTGTCGAGGGCAATTCGTTGTCCCTAGGAAGCATCTTCTTCACGATTTTTAGTAACTCACCAAAGCCCTTGTCCGATACACCATTTTTGGCCTTCCATTGCAGCAAATCCAATGTGCTCCCGAGTTTTTTGAGTCCCTCTTCGCAACCCGGGTACAAAGGTTTGCGATGGTCCTCTAACATGCGCTGGAACTTCAACCTCTCCTTCTCAGTTTCGCTTGTGTCCTTTGCATTTTGCAATATCTGACCAAGATCATCTGCAGGCGCATCTTCTCCATCCTCTTCCTCAGCATCACCCATTGTAGTATCAGCAAAAGCAGGGTATTCAGCAAATCCGAGAATGTTGTCATCAATCTCATCTTCACCGTCTTCCATTATAACACCTCTTTCTCCGTGGCTGGTCCAACAACTGTAGCCAGGCATGAAACCGTGTCTAATCAAGTGGCTGTGAATGACCTTTCTTGAACTGTGCTCTCTGGTTCTTGCAGACCCCGCAGGGGCAACTCATGAAACCGTTTTTCTTGTTTTGCTCTGCCACATCTAGAAAATGATGCATGCCTTGAAAGAAGTCGCCTGAACGTCTGTCGGCGTTATACATCCATTGCCGGTCCATCTGCAAGTTTAGGCAATTTTTTATAAGTAGTAGAAATAGTAGGTTTATTTTTGAAATAAATAAAAATTACCATCCTAATTCACTAAGCAATAAATGAAAATTACCATCCTATTTCACTAAGCAATAAATGAAAATTACCATCCTAAATCACTAATCACTAACAAATTATAATCAAAGTGAGTAAAATAACTAGCAAATAACTAAAGTATCAATATGATTTAACTAAAGTATAAATATGAACTAAGTAATTAACTAAAGTATAAATATGAATTAACTAAAGTATCAATATGAGTTAACTAAAGTATAAATATGAATTAACTAAAGTATAAATATGAATTAGGATAAATAACTAAAGTATCAATATGATTTAACTAAAGTATAAATATGAACTAAGTAATTAACTAAAGTATAAATATGAATTAACTAAAGTATCAATATGAGTTATCTAAAGTATCAATATGAATTAACTAATTAACTAAAGTAAAAATATGAATTAACTAAAGTATAAATATGAATTAGGATAAATAACTAAAGTATTAATATGATTTAACTAAAGTATAAATATGAACTAAGTAATTAACTAAAGTATAAATATGAATTAACTAAAGTATCAATATGAATTAACTAAAGTATCAATATAAATTAACTAAAGTATCAATATAAATTAAAAACTAAATTGTGCTAAAAAAACAAAACTCCCCATCTCTCCATTCCACTAAAACTCAAATTTCTCTATGTATAAAGGATGAAACAAGAAATACTAACCGTGAAAGATGAGAGGATGAAGATATGCTCCTTTTGGACCACTTGAAGGAGCTAAATCTTCAAAATCTGAGAAAAAAAATGGGCATGACCTCCCCTACCTCCGGCCGGCGCCATGAACGAGCTCTGTGTTCATGGCTCGGCCGGGCTGGGGGAGGAAGAGGATATTTGTAGGGGACCTTTTAGTCCCGGTTGGTGGCTCCAACCCGGACTAAAAGGTCCCCTTTAGTCCCGGCTGGAGCCACCAGCCGGGACTAGAGGGCGCGACCCCCTTTAGTCCCAGCTGGTGGCTCCAGCCGGGACTAAAAGCCCCCCTTTAGTCCCGGTTGGAGCCACCAACCGGGACTAAAGCCCCCCAGGCCCCCTCTCCCCACCACACATTAGACCCGGGACTAAAGCCCCTTTTAGTCCCGGTGCTAAATATGGCCGGGACTAAAGGGGGGAACCGAAAGTGGTTTCTCTACTAGTGTTATCCAGTTATGATAGAATTTACTTAGCAAGCACTTTATGCACTTTTCATTCACATTCATAGTTTTTTAACTTTTCATGACACCTCAATTGTGTTTGACATGTGTTTAATTGAACCCTTATTACTTTGAGCTTGGTGTTTAACACGGAAATCAGTATTCCCATCGCTTCCCACATTCATGTATGCATGGTCTACATGTGGCACATGTCACACTTAAGTTAGTATTTTTCTATATTGACAATGGCATAAATAGATAATTAAGAACCATATATTGGTATACTTTGAGATATTTTTTTTGTAATAATAGATGCTGGTAAGTTAAGTGCATATTTAGGGGTTAAATTACGTTCTCTTTTAATAGGTAGGATATTGGTAATTCAAATGCAATTTTTGGTGGTTAATTAGATTATCTTTTATACTGGCATAGGTAGGTAATGTGAATGAAGATTAGGGGTTACTTTAGGTTACTTTTCATGACGATAGAGGTGGATAAGTTTCTATAAAACATATAGATCCAGTGACTATGATAAGAAGAATCTACCAGATC
>QPGU01000562.1:25060-63325 GCA_004135705.1 Alloteropsis semialata | reverse complement strand
CGACAGTAGCCCCCGAGCCTGGGAGCGAGTCGTAGACTCGTTCGCGGGCTTGATTATTGTTATGCCGAGAATGCAGTGGAGTTTTCAGGCGGGGGCGCGCGAGCGCACCCGCCGGGTGTAGCCCCCGAGCCTGTGGGCGAGTGGTTCACTCGCTCATAGGCTTAGGCATTTGTATGTGTACATAGTGATTTTTTGTTTTGTCTGAGTTCTGCGATCGCGCTTTCGATCTCTGTTTGCGATTCCGATCCCCGTGTTCGGTTTCGAGACGCGAACTCAGTCGGGCGATCGTTTCGGCTTTGTTACGTTTTCCCCTCACGCTTTCCTTGCGATAGGACGGAGGGTAAGAGATGCCTCGCACTTTGCCACGCAGGCCGAAGCACGGCTCTCATTGAGCTTCAAACGGGCAGGTTCGAGTGAGGCCCAACGCCCCTTCGAGGGGGAGTCATCGGATCAACTTGTGATCGACCTCAACAAATCCCTGGTGCCTAACCCCCTTAGTTCTCGCATCCGTCCGACAGGCTGCGAGGGCTCGTTGCCTCTTTGCGATAAGATACATGGGGTCGGGCGCTCCTGGGCTCGAACGCGGGTCGGGGTGCCCTTGGTGCTCGTGCACCAGGGTACTGGCCGCTAGTGGACCCACCCGTCTCCGCCCCTCACTCAATAGTTGTCCCGGAGCGGCTGTCGAACCCATCGGCGGGCCAGCCTTCGAACTCCTAGACTGTGACGGGCCGTAGAGGCGTTTTTCAGCCTCGTATCCCTTCTTAACTAGGCGATCTGGCTTGTCAAGGCCGACCGTCCATCGGCACGCCCGCCGTGGGTCGGCCGGGTCGTCGCGGCTAAGGAGACCCGCTTCTTGTGTTGGACGACATCGGCGATACGATGACATTCCTTCGTTCGGGGTCCCAAGCCCCTGAGCCCAAGTCGGGTGACTCGACGTCAACTTGTTTCGAGCCCGACAGGTTGAGAGCTGGTATTGGTTCCTGTCAAAAATGATAAACCAAAGGAGGGAATTAATTTTGTATTGGACGTTGGGTTACGATGCCCCAAGAAGTAGTAAACAAACGAACACAAAGTCGATTGCAGGTCTTATCATAGTTACGAAGATTGGTTTCACCGTGTCCGACCCGTTTTGTTGTCAAAGCGATTTAGTTCGAGTTGTACACGAGACAAGGCCGGCTCACGCTGTTGGGCGAGAGCTGCAGCCGCGGGGGCGTCAGTTCTTCGAAACCCGACCGTTGTGAGCCGACCCGACTTGTCACAACTACTTTCTCACTTTGTTGCCAAAAAAGGGTCGGGCACGGGCGTTTAGAAAATAACGTTCGATATATACTCCTAGCAGTCCTCGAGTGAAATACTTATGCGAAAGTACTCGGACGAAGAACTCGTAAAGGACGAGCTTCACTTGAGGGCGAGGGTTCCCTAGGCGGGCACATTTTATTTCTGAAAAAATAAAATGCAGAGCGTGAATTTATGGGGTACAAGCAACGTATCTGCTCAGCAGTTTGCACGCCGATAGTCCCCAAGCCGTTGTTGGTCGGTCGGAGCCGCTCGTTTGCTCAGTCGGAGTGTCGCTCGTTCGATCGGAGCACGCCTCGCTGTGGTGGCCCTGCGTGAGATCATAGAAACAAAAAGCCATCCCCGAGGGGGTAGCTTAGTTAGTTTTCGTATCAAAGAACTGAGACTATGGTGCACGGGTACTTGTAAATGTATAAACAAGTTTTTTAAGTGGCACAGGTCATGGTTGGTGTCATCCGGCCCCTCGTTAGCACTTAGGTTGTGAAGTTTGAGTTAGTGAAAGAACGAAAACCCAGCTAGTGAGCGATAGTGCCGTAGCCGCCGAGGCGTAGGCTTCTCGCAGTCCGACCAGTTTGTCCAGGTTTTTCTGTCATAAACTTACTTTTTCAACCTTGTTTGCTAAAAAGGGGTCTGATGCCGACAACCATTTTTAAATAGCCATGCCTTAGCTAGACGTGTGAGAGTATTCTTTTTGCATTTTCTAGTAAAGAAAAGGAACACCTCCCAAACTATACGAGCGTGTATGTAGCTTGGAGAAAATAAGCGTAGAAGCGACTTAGCCGTTTTAGGCAGTCTGGGCCGTTCGCAGACTGGAGCTGCGGCTGCCGCGCGCCGTTCGTGGCCGCCTGCGTGCTGGTCGGGGACCGCGCGCCCGTGCGACTATATGACAATGAATGAGCTAAAGCTTGACATGAAAAGAGACAGCTGCTAGGTAGATTAGTCAGCCTTGCTTTCTTGGCAAATGAATCCGCTGTCCTGTTCACCTTTCTCCCAATTTTGATGACTGAAAATTGCCTTGTGTTTGTAACTTCCTGATTATTAGTGAATAATGTGGCAACCTGCAAGTTTAAGCCAACCGCCAGCTTGGCACCTAAAAGGAGAGCTCTAGCTTCAGCCTCCAAGGGTTCCAAAGTCCGGGGGATCGCAACCTGTTGTGGTTTGAGATGGCCTTGCTGCAAAATTGTAGCAATTTGTATATGAAGGCCGCAGCTTGAGGACGGCAAAGCATCCGCTCTAAGGCCAATGGGTGAAGCAAACCATACAGCTCTTGCAAAGCTGTGTAGGAATATTAGCTGGAGGATTGTCTGCCATTTCTTCAGTAGCTAGCACCCTATATGCACTTCTGGAGGAGCAGATGCCACTGGATGCTGGCTTCCAGCACAAGATATCTGTTCCATCCCCTGGAATTAGAGGTACCTGCAAAAGTACATCCAAAGTATTTTGTCCAAAAAGAGTAGTGATCGTACAAGCATCCCATTTTTTTGTGCCTGCCATCCACAAGTCAGAAACTTTGTTTGGGATTTGGTAAGTGGTTTGTTCAAGGTTTAAAAAGGTCATGCATTTCCTTCCAAATGGGACACCAAGGCTGATTCCAAATGGAAGTGTTACCATCAATCAGCTGAACGGTGACCTGGTTCTCAAGGTGATGCCTAATGCGTTTGGCGCTGCAGTGCGAGGCGAAGTAGAAGAGGCCCGCGTCGGTGCGGGGCGCGAGTTGAAGATGACGACGGAGTCGATGTTAGTTGGCCATCCAAAGCCTGGAGGAAATCGACGAACACGCAAAAGGCCCCTACCTGGCGCGCCAACTGTCGACGCCGAAAATGGCCGACTAGTGAATTTAGTGGATTGCGCGTTTAGGCTCGGATGGTTCGCGAGAGGACACAAGGATTTATACTGGTTTGGGCACGAACGCCCTACGTCCAGTTAGAGACTGCTCGTGTTACTCGCGTTGCTCGTAGTAGGGGGTTACAAGCGGTCGAGAGAGGGAGGGGCTCCCAAGTCTCTGTGAGTGTGTGCGTGTGTGTGTGTGCCGGTCGGGTGGATTCGATCCTCGTCCGATGACTGGCTGGAGGAGGAAGAAGACCGGGAGAGAACGCTCCCGGAGAAAGAAGAAAGAAGTTTCATCTCGTGCCCCTCGCAGGAGGCCTGGCCTCCTCTTTTATAGCTCAAGAGGAGGTCAGAGAAAATAAAAATAAGAGAGAGAGTGTGGCGTGTTCAACAAATAACAAATAATAGGAAACTTGCTGAAGAAGCCCCGCCGCCTGCGGGACACTATGGGTGATGCAGGAGTAGGTCCTAGTCCCGAGCTTGCTAGGGTTGTGGTCGTCCCTTCGCGGCGCCTACGGAGCGGCTGGAACAGTGCGCGTCACATCCTTCTGCCACACCGGACAGCGCGCGGTGAGGCCAGTAAATGCCAATAGGTCGTGGAATAGATATGCGGCGGTGTGTCCTCTTTGTCTCCTTCTGCGCCGAGTCCCCCCTGTTGACCCTTATCTCCTTGCCCGACGCGGGTCCGAGCGAGGCAGAGAAGGGTCGGGCGAGGCGGAGAAGGGTCGGCTGAGGTGACGTGGGGTCGGCCGAGGTGCTCGTCCGACGGCTCCCTTGCTCGCCTGTTCCTGTTTGAGGTAGCTGGCGCAGTGGAGTAGGTGACACAGCATTAAATATATCGGTGTTGTGCAGTCCCGTCATGGCAGGATACGGTCCTGTCGTGGTCTGCGTGTAATTTAATTTAGAGTAGATGGTGCGGCCGACCCCTGTGTGTGGGTCGGGCGAGACGGACGCGCCGACCCCTACGCCAGGATCGGGCGAGGCAGACGCGCCGACCCCTGCACGCGGGTCGGGCGAGACGGACGCCCCGACCCCGCGCAGAGGTCGGGCGAGACGGAGCAGCAGCAGACGTACGAACGCCCATGCATAGAGGTTGAGCAGAGCAGCTCGGCACATGCATTGCACGCATGCACCGTACGGCACAGCACATGCACCAGCATGCATGCTTGTGTACGCACCACATGCATGCATCCGTAGCATACTGCTGCTGCTTTGCTGCCCTGCCTGGCGCAAAATCAGAGGGAGGAGAGAGACTGCATTGGGAGCATTTAATGCTGTTTGCTTGACTTGTGATGGGAAAAATGCATGCATGTACGGGAATTGAGAGAGAGGAAAATCGATTGCTTCTGCTGCTTTGTTCGGGTGGAAGGAAATCAGGGAGAGAGATTGCTGCCCTTCACGAGGTCGGACGAGGCGGACACGCCGACCTCCTCTCAGGATCGGGGCTTTTTATTCTTAACTCACTGTCATTGGATACCCCTAATATTGGTATCCGACACAAGGCTGCCTCATCTAACGACAACGACGAGGGGGGGGGCACCTGCCATGGTGGGCAGAAAATGCACTCTCTTTCTCAAGTAGGCAAAGTTTTATAGCCTAATTGATGCAATCACGAAAATTATTTATCAAGTGGACAGTTGCTTTTTTTGTTTGAAAATGTTGGTTAGGTTTTATTCTTGGTGACCAATTTGTTTTCCCTCTCAGAAACTGTCCACATTATACTAGAAAACATGCAAGTGCTTGATAAGAAATTGTGAAGAAGAAGAGAAACCCAGGAAAGCTTTGATATCAACTCAAGTTCATCCGTATCTCTTTATTTTTGTGGTGATCAGAAATAGGTGTTTGCTAACAATAACTTAATCAATCTCAAGATACATTGGTCTAATCCCTCAGAGGTGCTCATATAGGCATGGTGTGCGTGTGTGTATTTATAGATGTGAGTGCACATGCATGTTTGTGCTTTGTTTCAATAGAAAGAAGGTGTTGCAAAAATTAAGGCAAATCTCTTTGGAAAAAAGATTTGGAAATGTATTACAATTAGAAATCCATATTTCAACAGGCAAGAACTTTGGAAAGCTCCAACTTTTAGCAAAGGAAACAAAGGTGAAGCGAGAAACCATTTCGCCTCTTCAAACATCATGGGAAAGAATGCTATTTGCTCGAACGAGACCACAGATTAGCCTCAGCATCTGCCACGGACAATTTGATTTCTCAGTGTAAAATGCACTGGACATCCTTCACCTTGTAAAGATGTGTTGCTTAGGTCCATAAACTCTCTTTTGTATCCATAAAATTTAGTTGTTGGACCCAAGTGACACCCCCTATCTACAAGTTAGTGGACCTTTGATCCATTTTACCCCTTTTCAAATATCTCAGCGGGTGTGTTTGAATCCATCCTTGTGTGTATAATGAAATTATCAAATATACCCTTTGCATTATACTTTTCAAATAGTTAAAAACATAATTTCTAGTAATTAATATATATATATATATATATCATAAAGGAATTTATAAAAAACATCTACAACGACTATATTCATGTCTTATCAATTTCTAAGAAGCATATCTCTTGATGAATTTCATATGATTGTTTTTTCTATAAAATGTTGGTGATATTTTTACCATTTTCTTGTCCTACCAAACAAACCCAAATGCCATGTATAGAAATAAGTCATCCTCTTTACTATCCCTCTCTTTGAAACTCCACATCTTTTCACCATCTTCTCCAAAGAACCTTAAATTCTTTGTTGTTAGTATATAGAGCCCAAAGAGGGGAGGCATGACAAAGAGATGGCCGTGAATATGGAGACTGAACCTAGCTCTGTTTGGTAGAGCTCTAGATCCAAGCTGGGTATTTATTTCTCCAAGAAATCCTAAACCTAGAGCTGGGAATGCTTCGAGAACAGTTAGATAAATCATTTTATTTATAGTTTAGATTAAATATAAATATTTAAATTACTTTAATTTGATCTAGAGAAGAACCATTTCACCATGGCACAATGACTGAGGAGAAGAACCTTGCTTATCATCTAAATTAATCAAATACTCCTCATTTTTAAGCGAAAACTTCTCGTTATTGATGTTTTCATATAATGCCCCAACCGAAACAGCTATTTATGTCAAATCTGATGCTAGAACTAAAATAGGACTATCAAAAAAGAAAAATTCAGTTTTGGAAATAGAATTATCAAAAGAGAACGGAGACAGTACATTTTACTGCCAATGTTGAAGTGAAGGTCAGTTATGTATGATGGCAGACACAAAAAATGTTGCTGAACCTTCAAGATCAATTTATCAGCCAAAAACACAGCATGTAAGGTCGGAAGCAAAAATATAGCAGTGTCCATTACAGGTCCAAAGAATGCTTTTATATCCGGTAGAGATTCCTTTAGCCATGTGTTTTTTATTTCTCATAAATAGCTTTGAACCTCAAGTAAAATCTCTATTTGAGTGTTTTTATCTTTCGAAGATATCTTTTGACCTCGAACAAATAATTCTCTAGTTGAATGTTTATATATCTATTAAATATAAATACATAATGATCTTTACTAAAAAATAATTATTGTAAAATACTTATTCAACTTTTCATGACAGGGTCGGGACAGTCAATACCCTGCACTAAGGGGTATTTAGTTTGAGGAATGAACTCATCCTAATTGTGGTGGTCCATCATGATTGTATTCCATTATTTTTGTGAAATGACACACCCCTCGTGCTTGTGATGGATGAGGTGGCCATGGAGGATTAAGTATTTAGTTTGAGGAATCAACTCATCCTACATGTGGTGGTCCACCATGATTGTATTCTAAAGGTACATCTCGGTCCTATTAATGACAACATGATCATTGCGACTAACGTGTGTTTTGCAGTGGCATTAAATTAATTTAGTGCAACGATGGATTTTATGGTATTCTTGGCCCCCATCGTATGATTTACATATGTCGGATCAAAGTATATATGAGAAACGTAAGAACAATCTAGTTCCTAGTGTCGTTTGGAGTTGAGAGGCACTCGGATTAGTTAGGTCTTTGTTTTTCCTTGAAAAAATTGGTCTCGTAGCATTTAAAGATGTCCATATCCGAAAAATATCATTGAACTTTCGCCGCCTCCTAAAATACCATCGAAATGATGCTCCGTCCCCTCAAAATAGCATTCCGTTTGCATCACGCTCCTCCATCTCCGGCGGCAGCGAGAGAAGGCCGAAGGCCGACAAGCCGAGCAGCAGGCGGCGACGCGCGGCTGCGAACCCAGAAGCGGGTCCGGGCGGAAGGCGGCGCTGCGGCATCAGGCGGAGCGAGGCAGCGGGCTCGAACCCAGCCAGGTGCGTCAGCAGGCTGGTGGAGTCGGGCGACGAGGCGGCCTAGCCACTACGGCTTGGGCTTCTACTGCATCCAAAGCTACCTCGAGGTCTACGGCGCGGCATCGACGCCGTCGAGCGGATGCTCCAGGACCTGATCGCCAGCGCCGGTCCCGAGGCCGATGCCTCCGCCAAGGACCGCGCCTCTGTCGACGCCGCCAGGCACTCGGGACATCGGTCACAACGACTCCACCACTGACCAGGCGCGCCAGGCGGTCAACGCCAAGCTGGACGGCAACGGCGCCGAGCGGAACAACAGCGCCGCGGACGACGCCAAGAACAACGGCTCCAGGGGCGGCGCCACCGCCGGTGACGCAAAGCCGTGGCCGCAGGGCAAGGAGGCGAAGCCAGCGCAGGTGGCGGTGGCGGCGTCTATGGGGAAGACGACCCACGGCGACGGCGTGCTGAAGATCCTGATGCAGAAGATGCGCGCGATCGCTGGAGCTGGGCCTGTCAACGCTGGAGTACACAGTACACGAGGGAGCTGAACCGGCGGTACGGCGCCAACCTGCCGGACCTGCAGAACGGGCTCTCACAAATGGCCGCGGCGCTCGAGAAGATGAAGGCCGACGTGCTAGTGATTGACAGAGCAACGTGCTCACAAACAATCTGTTCAGGCCAAGGACCTGGACGAGCTCAAGAGCTGGAAATCCAGCGTCTCCAGCAAGCTGCACGACCTGATCAGGGAGAACGAGGCCATGAGGTGAGTGCCATTCCTGCGTCGCAGGGAAGGAGAAGGGGAGGAGCTTGACAGAGTCGACGGCGTTTGTTCCAAATGCGACGGAATGCTATTTCATGGTAATGGTGTACTCTTTTGATGCTAATTTACGGAACGGCAGAAGTTCGATGGTATTTTTCAGATATAGACATCTTTGGATGCTACGAGACCAATTTTCTTTTTTTCCTTTGGCTGTACTATAAAGGGGGTAAGAGTAGTAGCTTGACCTATATGAGCCTAGTGTCTAGGTGTGGTGCACACTTGTGAAATTCTAGCACTAGGTAGCTCAGATGAAGCCTTGGAAGCTATGAAAGAAAGTTAGAAACTCGAAGAAATCGAAATGGATGAGTTTTAGTACTTAGAGGTGGCATAATCGCCCCCACCAACTATTGCGATGACCACGACTATTGCAGTGGTGACCTCAGTGGTCACCGCAATAGTCGTGGCCTCTGGCCGTGATGGCCTGGGCACTATGCCCCACCGACTATTGCCGTGCTCAGACGAACACCACCGCAATAGTGGGTCCGGTGGAGCCCAGGCTTCAAACCTGTCTGGTTTGACAGACTATTGCGGTGGCGCAAGGATTTTCACCCACCATAATAGTCGGTCCTCCTATCATTGACCGTTGGAGGAAGGCCAAAAGGTGGCCACCGACTATTGCGGTGCGTGTACCCTGGTACCACCGTAATAGTTGGTCGTGCCGATTTTAGCTGAAATTGGCATCAACGACTAGTTTCTTTGCTTGGCCTATAAATACTTCATGTGCTCGGACAATTTAGCTCTTTTGCCACGTGAGGAAGTTCATTGTGATATTTGGGAGCTAACAACAAAGCACTAGTAGAGATTGTGGACTTCTTGATTTCGAAGATTAAGGACATCATTAGTGCTTAGTGAGTAGCGAGTGTGCATCCACCTTCTCTCTTGGTCTTGTGTGGGTCAAGTCAAGTTCTTGCTTGTTACTCTTGGTGATTGACATCACCTAGACGGCTTGGTATTGGTGCTCTCGGTGATCTCTCAAATAGGCAACTTGTGAGAGGCCCAAGAAGGTGTACACGGCTTTAGAGTCCGCTGTTCCGGAGGGGACAAGCGACATCCACTAGAGAGCATTTGATCCTCATGTTAGATCAAGGGGGAGCACCACTCTCGTGTTGGGTGCTCCAACGAGGACTAGAGGAGAGTGCCGACTCTTCGATACCTCAAAAAAAAATCTGGTCTTCTATCTCTCTCTTTTACATTTGGCAATTTACTTTTCCGTATTTATATTTTTTAGAATTGTTATGCTAGACTAAAATTGAAACTAGGTTGCAAACCTCTTTCTACTGAGTAGATAGTCACACTAGCTAAGGATATGCACATGGGGTGATCAAGCTTGTTTATGTGTTTAATTCCAAAAAAGTTGGTTAGAAGCCTAATTCACTCCCTCTCTTAGGCATATTGATGCTTTCAGTATTCCAAGATTTTTGTGAAATGACACATCCCTCATGCTTGCTTTAGGACTAAATCTGAAAGAGTACTGAGAATGACTAACGTAAGGATTATTTTGACCCGACTACGAGGAAAAGCAACACCTCCATTAGTCCAGCCATTTGCAACGGTAGAGGATTCCATTCTCCGACATGGAGGGAAAATAATGTGACAATGTTGAAACGTTTTCATGGTTTGATCGTTGAGACACATTCCCCCTTTTGTATGAAAAATATATTACACCCAATTACACGACTCTTTATTTTATGTTTCTTCGAAATATGGCAGCTACAAAATCACTGGTTCAAAAAATTACAAACCAATGCATGAGACCAATTCTCGGAACAAACTGGGACACATTTGACTAAGGTTATCTGTCATAGTTGGAACTTTAGAATGAGTAACAGCTGCCAGACCCTCAACATACAGTAGCCCAAGTGCCCAACCTTTAACACACATAGAGGTCATATAAGTCGCAAAAGAATTATGGTTGTTCATTTCAGCAGAGATCTTGCCAGATGCTCCCTAGCTGTGGCTAGGGCCTGAGATATCGTCTGCAAAGAACAGATCACAGGGGTCATGAGACATGCGCAGCCTGTGAAAAGGAATGTGATAGGATGGATAAAGTAATTACCTGCTCAGAAAAGGGGACAGAACCGTCAACAGCATTGGTTGCCACCTTCCCAGCAATGTTGTTCGCATCTGTTTCCAGGATGATCCTGCAAAAGTACATACAACCCAAATTATTTCAGTACATGCTCAATAAACAATGGTTTGTACCTGGGTAGGACTGCAACTTCTACTCCATAAGAAATCTGTAACGACGAATTAAAAGTAATCATGCTATCTTTCTAAACTCTACTGATTAGCTGTTGTATTATGTTTGACATAAGGAATATAGCAAATGTTGTCGTCAAAGCAACAATTTTCCTTCCATCAGTAACGCACTTTTGTGGGAATTAATCAGTACCACCTACGTTTTTCCCATCCCTATACGCACAATGGTGCACATCTGTCAGTGGTACAGTTTTGTGAGGTAACCCTGATAATCGTAACTGGCATATATTTAAGCCAAAGACTAAGTGGATATCAAAGATGATCACAAATGCAAGTATCGGTATAAGCAGTTCAAATAACTTAAATCGTTTCTTCTTCCATGCTAAGTATAACAACGATCCATAATAACAGATGTCATAAAACAGACAGCAGTGAGACCATGCCAGAATCTGTTTCCAATGTAGTCACACAGAAGGTCAAAAAGTAATCCAGATCTAGTAGCCATGGCAAAATCACAGATCATCTAATATAATACAGCATCGTAATTGAAATAGCACAATGTAAAACACAAATAATAACCAAAAAATAGCACAAGTGGCAAGAATATTACCCGCCATCTATAATTTCATCGATGCAGAGAAGTATCAAGTCCAAGTTCTCAAGCGCAGTCCGCTTCTCAACATCACCCCTAAAGCACAGTAAGTAGGACTTCAAAACAACTGCATACAGAAACAATGATACAGTAATAACAGAAAATAGGTTACTACCTGAGTAGAAGACCAACAGAATCAGAGAAACCATTTAGTACACTTGCTAAGATGAGTTCATTCTCATCATCTCCGGCGGTGACAAAAAAGTGAAGGTCATGTACAAACTTGTAAACGACAATATAACCATCAAACAATGTTATCTCAGCTGCAAAGAACCAAAAATATGCATCAGGTAAGCATTTACTTTTGGACGGCAGGCACCCTCTGGTGCCCAAGTATACCAAAGGATAGTCTAGTTCAACTCAGCCATCAACCTAGTGTATGAAGTTTGATTCAATGCCTGGAATGGTGCATGGGCAATAAGGCTGCCTCAATGCAACTGATAACATGATTACCAACAATATAATAGCATGCAATGCAGCGTACACGGCTTAGCTATTGCTGAAATTCAGTTACCCTAAAATGTTAATTGGATAGCTCAGACCAGTAAAGTGATTGAACAACTGTTAACAAAAATCAAATAACAGGTTTCAGACAAGAAAATTTGGAAGTGGTTGAAGGTACACCTGTAGTTAATTGAACATGAAACTAAGTCGGTAGTATAACTTAGGCATATGCCTGATTACAATTAAACTGAGAAAGATGAATAGCTCAATATATACTGACATATTGGACATTTTAGGGTCAAAATGTCACCAAGTTGTTGAAATTGGTAAAAGCAACGACATAGCTTACAATTTCAAACCTTGTTGCCATGATAGTGATGTTTGATTGTGCATCTAACAACTAAGAACAAAAAATACCTTCTGTCCGTGCATTTGTCTTCAGAGTTTTAGTAAAGACAGATTTTTCATAGGCCAACTTTGACGCATTAGTTGGCCAATCATCTGAGAAATACTTGACAGCAACACGCTTCCCTTCAGAATCCAGAAGCAAAATATTCTTCACAGAAGGACAAGATTGCTGTGTAGCAGAAAAATCATTGCATTACCTTCCTGATAGGACTAAGTCATCCAGGACAATTGACATGGTTTCAATAATTCTATGGAAGTGAATGAGAGAAAGGATCCAGGACATGCATGTTTTTGAAATCATGCAACAATATAACTCATCTTCAAGATGGAAACATATTTTGACTTTGTAAATGCACAAACGTCAAGATTATACTTTCTTGCAGGCTAATAAAGTAAGCTATTCTTTTACCCCCACAACAGAGCAACTATTCTAAGTTTCTAACAAATTAATGATTTTGATTCCATTTCAAATTCTAAATACCATGACAAATGGGGCGAGATGGATTACCCTGGCCTGTCATAAGTGTGCAACAACAGTGCAGAGGGGAGCACTTAATATAGAAACGTCATATACTACAGTAACATATATCATCTTTGATTTCCTTACTAAATGGTATTACTGTTTCAGAGTAAGAATATAGCAACAAACTATTCATATGCCATAACTTTTATGAACTTTGCAATACAGATTGATGGTACTACTAAAAGACAGATCACAATGTTTTTAGAAAGCACTGGCAGTCAATTCACACTATTTAGTTAAATCATGATTACATGCACAATCAAATGACACAATTGGACTACTACAGCATTCCAAATAACAAGTTTCAAGGTCCCTCGGCAAAGGTGCACAGCTAGACATGTTTACTATCTCTGAAAGTTCTCTCCCATTCATTTATTTTCCGTTAACCTATAACTATTAACTGAATTCACGTTTGTATATGAGAAAATAGTAATGATCCAGTCTCGGGTTCCCAAACAAATTTAGCCACAGATGATCAATCAGATCTAAAATGGACACCACATTGCCCACCATCAGTAATTCAGTACATCAAAAATATAATTCTCTAGTAAAAGCAGAAATAACTGGCATGTACATTGCCTGCAAATGCCATTCTTGGGTAAAATAATAAACACAAACAAAAGGAAATTACAACGGCAGTACGGAGTAACAGCAGAAAGTACAAGGATCTGCCTCGCACCTTGGAGAAATCCGCCATGGCGTATCGTCCTCCCCTATTCCACCCTTCACACAAAAGGAGCGTAAAGATCACCAGTTTAAGGCTCACGAGGACGACGCAATAAGCAGATCCACAACAGAATGGACATATAGGAGAAGTAATGCTTGGATTTCAGAGTAGCAGCAGAGAAAGATCCGCGACAGAATGGACTTATAGGAGAAGTAATGCTTGGATTTCAGAGTAGCAGCAGAGAAAGAACAGAACAAGAAATCCGTCCCAAAAGGCTACCGCGTCCGAACAGGGGCGGATCTAGTATAGAACATGGGCGTATATAGGTACCACCGATATTTTGTTCGAGAAGTTGTGGCATATGCATGTAATTGGGTCAGATCCGAGTACAAATAGCTTGCACAAGGGTTTGCGGTGCTCGGTTTCGCGAGGGAAGAGGCGTACCTGGTGGACCCTCGTCGCCGGTGAAGATCGGCGCCGCTCGCCCAGTCGTCGACGGAAAGAAGATCACGGGAAAGAGGGGAGAGCCAGAGAGGAGATCACGGGGAAGAGTAGATGGGGTCGGGCTGGGTTTTCAGTTCTGTGATTCGGAGGGAGGCGCATTGGGCTGGGCTCATTTGGTGCTATCGGATGATTGGGCTTGATGGCGGTTAGCTTCGGCGGACTCGGCTCGGTTTGGGTTAGTGGGCCTCACCGGACACAAACAAAATCGGCCCTGCACTGCAATGTACGTAGTACATGGCAAAAAAAAAAACATGGCACATGCACGAAATTCTTGTCCTTTTTTTGCCCCTTCGAACGAATTGACTGAACGACAGTATTGTTCTAGGATGCAAGAGCGATATTGTCTCAGTCAGGGACTGATACAGAAAATTGAGCTATTAATGTTATCATATACTCCCTCCGTTCTTAAATATATGACACTGTTGACTTTTTATTTCAACTTTGACCAACAATATTTCATTAGTTAGTTTGTTAAATAAAGTAAAATAGGTATCGATACATCTAATATCAATAATACTTTGGATTTAACTAATAGACCTATCTTCTTGTATAAATATTCGTAGAAAAGACGAATAGTCAAACGAAGGAAAAAAGTCAATAGTGTCATATATTTAAGAACGGAGGTAGCATAACAATCTCGCAGAACCAATGAGCGAAAATTCTGATTCTTCATTCTTTCTCTTCGAATTGCCTGAACTACATTCACCTGAGCTTTCTCTTCGAATTACCAGACTATCTCAGTTATCATCTGAGCTTTTCTCTAAATTATTTTAGTTAATCTGCTGTTGCAAATTAGCAGGATGCAAATTATTTTAGTCACATGCTTCTCTGTATTCCCAAGCTCACGCTGTTCGTTTGTATAAATCTTTTACTGATGGTGGAAGAAACTTGTCGGATATCAGTATCCGACCCTCGCACCGACGGGTGGGACCTCGCTGTTTTGGGAAGAAGACGGGCGTAGTCAGACCCATAAACAAGGAGGACATCGGATAAGGGGAGGGCCGACCTGGCTCCGCCTCGGCCGACCCAGTTCCGCCCCGCCCGACCTGGCTCCGCCTCGGCCGACCCAGTTCCGCCTTGACCGACCTGGCTCGACCTCGCCCGACCTGGCTCCGCCTTGACCGACCCAGTTCCGCCTCGCCCGACCCCACCCAGGACATGTGTCGTGGGTCAACAAGGGGGACCCGGAACGATAGGGAGTCGGGAGCACGCGCCGCACATCTACCGCGCCGCACATCTATCGCGCTATCTACTAGCATTAACGGGCTGCGCCGCGCCGCCCGCCGTGACAGAAGGAGACGACTGTTCCAGCAGCCCCGCGTGCGCCGCAGAGCGACGTGCACGACCTTAATAAGCTCGGGATTAGGACCTACTCCAACAGCGTTCACAGTGTCCTACAGGCGGCAAGGCTTCTCTAGCAAGCTTCTTACTACCCATCATTTTTGTTAAACACGTCTTGTACAGGTCTCCTGGCCCCAGAGGTATAAAAGGAAAAATAGGGCCTCAGGGGAGGGGGACGACCGATAGAGAACACTCGCTCTCCCACACTTAGAAACTCACAGAGACTTGAGGCTTCTCCTCTCTCTCGACCGCTTGTAACCCCTACTACGAGCAACGCGAGTAACACGAGCTGTCTCACACTGGACGTAGGGCGTTCGTGCCTGAACCAGTATAATCCCTTGTGTCCTCTCGTGAACCATCCGGAGCCCAAACGCGCAATCCACTAAATTTACTAGTTGGTCATTTCGTACACCGACAGTTGGCGCGCCAGGTAGGGGCCTTTGCGCGTTTCGACGATCACCAGGCTTCGGATGGCCACCCACGGTTCGAGCTGGGCTCCCGGGACGCAGCTGCGTCTCGGAAGCCTAGATTTCGTCATCACCACTGACGGGGACCTGGCGAGGCTCGCCCCCACGTCTCCGGTCAGCGCCCCCGACGTTGACGTCGCGACCGCCACCGAGGCCCTCGCGAATGTCAACATCGACACCTCTGACGACGAGGCCAGCGACCCTCGCCCGGAGGCCAACGAGGCTCTCCTCCTGAGGCAGCTGGAGACCTTCCTAGGGCCGCGGCCCTCGCAGGAGGACACTCGCTGCGTCAGGTTCGCACTGGCGAACGTCGCCACTCAGCTCACGGGAGGAGCCCCACTTCCCCCGGGGATGTTGGACTCCCTCCCGCCGTATGCGGCCCCATACGGTTCATGCAACGCGGCTGAGATCGTGTCACGACTGGTGACACGCCTTCTGAGCCGCGCCCCGGCGAACAGCGAGTTCGTCGGAATGATCGACCACGTCTCCGAGTCGGTCTTCGACCTCCTGGACGATTCCGTCTCGGAGGCGTCGGACACTGAACTCGTCGGGGAAAGCCATCACCCGTCCCGCGAGTGTTTCATGGCGGACACCCCCGATGGGGCGGTGGGAGAGGCGAGCGAGAGCGGCTCGGGCCCGGCGGCCCCGGGAGACGGCCTCCCGGCTCATGACGTGCCTGCAGCCGCCCTGGTCGCAAACCAAGCCCCGGCGCCGCCGAGGCAGCCGGCCCCGCGAAGAGCGGCCACACCGCCATGACACTCTCACGCCGACAACGCCCGGCAACGCCGGGAGGAGCTCCAGGAGGCCCGCCGCCTTTTGGAGCAAGAGCGCGCACGGGTCGAGCAGGAGCGAGCGCGCATCGAGCACGAGCTTCTGCAGATCGGAGACGCGGCTCCGGCCCGGGGACGTGCCCGGGACGTGCAGCGCCAAATCATCGACGATGACGGTGCCCCGCCCCCGCATTTCGCCCGCGCCGGGCAAAACATAGCCGCCGCGGCTATGCTCGTGCGAGGGCTCCCTCCGCCGGTGACGCCGGAAGCCCGCAAGGCGCAGCGGGAGCTCGGCGAACTTCTGGAGCGAGCCGCGGCTCAGCAGGCCGAGAGCTCGCAGTCGCGACGACGAGCGTCGCAGATGAGCCACCGCGAGGCCTCAAGGCAGCCCACCGGCGGGCACGCCGGACGCGCGCAACAAGGGGTCTCGGTGCATCAGCCCCGGCCCGCCGGGGACGCGGCTCCGATCCTGAAAAGGGTCGGCCCGATTCAGGACGCTCGGAGCATCCTGAACGCCCGTCGCCGACGGCTCCCCGAGGGCGAGCCCGAGCGACGGCGCGGGCGCGCTCCCCGTCGTGGCGGCCGGTACGACGACGACGATGAGGAGGGTGAGAGGACGCCGAGCCCGGACGCGCCAGGGCCACGGGCCTTCAGCCCGCGGATCCGGGCGGCTCCTCGCCCCGCCAACTTTAGAGCCCCGTCGAACTTCCCGAGGTACGATGGGGAGACCGATCCCGAGCTCTGGCTCGAGGACTACCGACTCGCCTGCAGAGCCGGAGGGGCCGACGATGATGATTTCATCATCCATAACCTGCCCCTTCATCTGGCCGACTCGGCACGGGCGTGGCTCCAACATGTCCCCGCGGGACAAATCGGGAGCTGGTCCGACCTGAGGGAGGTCTTCGTGGGGAACTTCCAGGCGACCTACAATCGCCCTGGAAACCCATGGGATCTCAGGAGTTGCAGGCAGAAGCGGGGGAAAACGCTCCGGGAGTACATCAGACGCTTCGCCCGGTAGTGTAACGAACTCCCCAACCTCGCTGGCGCCGACGTCATTGGGGCGTTCCTTACGGGGACGACGTGCAAGTCTCGCGTCCACAAACTTGGGCGAAAGAGCCCTCGCACCGCGAAGGAGCTGCTTGACATCGCGACGAGTCACGCGGCCGGCGAGGAGGCAGTGGGGGCCATCTTCCACCAGTCTGCTGACCCAAAGGGTAAGCAGACCGAGGAAACGGAGGAAGGCCCATCGGGGCCCCCCGCCAGGAAGAAGAAGAAAGGCAAGGGCAGGCGGCACGACGATGAGACCGCCATGGTGGCCGCCGCCGACCCGAAGCCGACCTTTAAACCTCCGACTAGGGAGGTCCCCGACCACTTCGAGAAGAAGTGGAACGGGCCCTGCCCGAATCACGAGTACCCCATCAAGCACCTGTACAAGGATTGCTCCCTCATGAAGAAATTCATGGCAGGGGGCTCCCGCAAGCCGGCGCCCCGGTCGAAGAAGCCCGACCCGGCCCCGCAGGAGCCGGGGGCGGACCAGAACATGGACGCCGACCCCTATCCGGAGCCGGACGGCTGTCTGATGATCTTCGGCGGAACGGAGGCGTCGGTGAGCAAAGGGCGAGCCAAGGTGGAGCGCCGAGAGGTGTACGCCGCCGAGCCGGCGACCCCGACCTTCCTCAAGTGGTCAGAGGCACCCATCACCTTCGATCGAGCCGACCACCCGCAGTTCGTCCCGAGGCCGGGTAAGTACCCTCTAGTGGTTGACCCGGTCATAGGGCGTAAGCGCCTCACCAAGGTGCTGATGGACGGCGGGAGCGGGCTCAACATCCTCTACGCCGACACGCTTGACGCCATGGGGATTGACCGAGGGCGCATTCGCCCGACCGGGGCGCCTTTCCACGGGGTGGTCCCCGGCAAACAGGCCGTCCCCCTCGGGCAGATCGACCTGCCCGTTACGTTTGGGTCTCCGACCAACTTCCGGACGGAGACCCTCACGTTCGAGGTGGTGGGGTTCCACGGCGCCTACCACGCCATCTTGGGCCGCCCATGCTACGCGAAGTTCATGGCCGTCCCCAACTACACCTACCTCAAGCTCAAGATGCCGGGGCCGAGGGGGGTGATCACGGTGGGATCGTCGTTCCAACGGGCCCACCAGTGCGAGGCGGAGAGCTGCGAGCTGGCATCGGCCATCATCGCGTCGACCGAGGAGCTCGCCCCGATTAAGGCGCGCCTCGTCGAAGAGGCGCCCGATTTCACTCGCGGCTTGACGTCGTTCGAGCCGCTCGAGGGCACCAAGGAGATCGAGCTGGACCCCGGCCACCCGAGCACGAAGGTGGCGCGGATCGGAACCAAGCTGTCTCCCAAATAGGAAGGCGCGCTCGTCGACTTCCTCCGCGCAAACGTCGACGTGTTTGCGTGGAAGCCCTCGGACATGCCGGGCATTCCGAGAGAGGTCGCCGAGCATTCCTTGGACATCCGGTCCGGGTCCCGACCCGTGAAGCAACGCCTCCGGCGCTTCGACGACGAGAAGCGCAAAGCCATCGGCGAGGAGGTCGCGAAGCTTTTGGTGGCCGGCTTCATCAAGGAAGTGTATCATCCCGAGTGGTTAGCCAATCCCGTCCTTGTACGAAAAAAGAATGGGAAATGGAGAATGTGTGTTGATTATACTGCTCTTAACAAAGCATGCCCAAAGGATTCCTTTCCTTTGCCGCGCATAGATCAGATAGTCGACTCGACCTCGGGGTGCGAAACCCTATGCTTCCTTGACGCGTATTCAGGGTACCACCAAATAGCGATGAAGGAGTCCGACCAGCTCGCGACTTCCTTCATCACCCCGTTCGGATCGTATTGTTACGTCACAATGCCGTTCGGGCTCAAAAACGCCGGCGCCACCTACCAGCGGTGTATGCTTAGGTGTTTTGATGAACTCATCGGACCGACCGTTGAGGCATACGTGGACGACATCGTTGTCAAGTCCAAACAGGCCGACCAGCTTGTGGCCGACCTGGAAAAAACGTTTGCCAAACTCAGGGCGAACGACGTCAAGCTCAACCCCGAGAAATGCGTTTTCGGGGTGCCCAGGGGGATGCTCCTAGGTTTCATCGTGTCCCGCCGAGGGATAGAAGCCAACCCCGAGAAGATCAACGCCATAACCAGGATGGGCCCGATTCAGAACCTGAAAGGGGTTCAGCGGGTCACGGGGTGTCTAGCCGCGTTGAGCCGGTTCATCTCGCGCCTTGGCGAAAAGGTCCTCCCTTTGTACCGTCTCTTGAAGAAATCCGAGCGGTTCGTTTGGACGGACGAGGCCGAGGCGGCGCTGAACCACATCAAGGCGGTCTTGACAAATCCGCCGATCCTAGTCCCGCCGAACGCCGGCGAGCCTCTTCTCCTCTACATTGCTGCAACTACACAGGTAGTGAGTGCGGCGTTGGTGGTGGAGCGTGAAGAAGAAGGGCACGCCCTCAAAGTACAGCGCCCGGTATACTTCGTGAGCGAGGTGCTCGGAGACACCAAGACGAGGTATCCGCAGATACAGAAGCTGCTGTACGCCGTCCTTATCTCCAAGAGGAAGCTCCGCCACTACTTCGACTCGCATCCGGTCACAGTGGTGAGTTCTTTCCCCCTCGGCGAGATTATAAACAATCCTGACTCGACAGGTCGGATCTCGAAATGGGCTATGGAACTGATGGGCCAGGGCATCGCCTATGCTCCGCGGACGGCCATCAAGTCCCAGGCCCTTGCCGACTTCGTTGCGGAATGGACCGAGGTCCAGCTACCCACAGCCCCTGTCGATCAGGAGTACTGGGTGATGTACTTCGACGGCTCGTTGACTCGGACGGGAGCGGGGGTCGGTTTAGTTTTTGTTTCACCCCTGGGGGTGCGGATGAAATACGTGATCCGACTGCACTTCCCTGCTTCCAACAACGCAGCCGAGTACGAGGCCCTGATCAACGGCCTGAGGATCGCGATCGAATTAGGGATTCGACGCCTCGAGATTCGAGGCGATTCCCAGCTCGTGGTCAATCAGGTCATGAAAGAGTCGAGCTGCGAAAGCGAGACCATGGCCGCGTATTGCCAGGAAGTACGCGAGCTCGAGGACAAATTCGATGGCCTCGAGCTCCGGCACATCAAAAGGCGGTTCAACGAGGCCGCCGACGCCCTGGCCAAGAAAGCCTCCGGCCGGGAACCCATCCCGACTGGAATCTTCGCCAGTGACCAGCGAGACCCTTCGATAAAGCTCCCCTACACAGCGCAGCCGAGCCGAGCGGCTCTGGCTCCGCGGAGCGACGCGCTCCGGCCTCGGGGGCCGGCGAGAATGGGGCCAAGGTCGCGGAAGGATCGGGAGTCGGCGCCGAGCCGACAGACCAGGCTCTATCCGACCTGCTCGCTCTTGCCGTCGCAACGCTGACCGAGGACCAGGGACCGGACCCCGGCACCTCGGATTGGCGGCAACCGTTCCTCGACTACTTGCTGCGGGAACAACTCCCGACGAGCAAGACGGAGGCCCGCCGTGTTGCTCGGCGCGCCAAGTCTTACGCGATCATAGAGGGCGAGCTGTACCGACGCAGCCCCATAGGAATCCTACAACGGTGTATTCCCGCCGACCAAGGTGAGGAGCTGTTAAGGGACATCCATGAGGGCACGTGCGGCCACCACGCCGCGCCTCGCAGCCTCGTCAGAAATGCGTTCCGACAAGGGTTCTACTGGCCGACGGCGGTGAGTGACGCCACTAAGATCGTGCGCACCTGCGAAGGGTGCCAGTTCTTTGCGAGACAAACGCACCTCCCTGCACAGGCCCTACAGACGATCCCCATCACTTGGCCGTTCGCGGTCTGGGGGACTGGACATGGTCGGGCCCCTCAAGAAGGCGCCCGGGGGCTTCGACCACTTACTTGTTGCCGTTGACAAGTTCACCAAGTGGATAGAAGTCCGACCGATCGCAACGATCCGATCAGAGGAAGCCGTCAAATTCTTCCTCGACATCGTTCATCGCTTCGGCGTCCCCAATTCGATCATCACAGACAACGGAACCCAGTTCACCGGGAAGAAATTCCTGCGGTTCTGTGATGAGTATCACATACGGGTCGATTGGGCCGCCGTCGCACACCCCCGCACAAACGGGCAAGTAGAGCGCGCGAATGGGATGATCCTGCGAGGACTCAAGCCCCGAATATTCGAGCGCTTGAAAAAGTTCGGAGGACGCTGGGTTGAAGAGCTCCCGGCGGTGCTTTGGAGCCTGCGCACGACGGCGAGTCGCGCGACGGGTTTCACCCCGTTCTTCATGGTATACGGGTCAGAAGCCGTGCTCCCGACCGACCTCGACTACGGGTCCCCGCGTGTCCGCGCCTACGACGACGAGGGCAACCAAACCTCTCTTGAGGACGCGGCCGACCAGCTAGAAGAGGCCAGGGAAGTCGCTTTGGCCCACTCGGCAAAGTACCAGCAATCCCTACGGCGCTACCACGCTCGGCGCATTAGGGGCCGAGCTTTCCAGGTCGGCGATTTGGTGCTACGTCTCGTCCAGAGCAACAAGGGCAGGCACAGGCTCTCATCACCTTGGGAGGGCCCGTTCATCGTCTCCAAAGTCCTCCGACCCGGCTCGTACAAACTGAAGAATGTAGAAGGAGAGGAATACACCAACGCCTGGAACATCGAACAGCTACGTCGTTTTTATCCCTAATTATTCTAGGCTACCTCCTTTTTGTCATTTAAACGTACTTCTGTCAAAAAGCGATGCCCGACCCTTGCCCACTGGCCAAGGGTCGGACGTCACTCGGGGGCTAACCTACGTCCCCCGGGTCCTTGACCCTCGGCAGATTCGCGTGTCTGAGACTAAGGAAAAAGGGCGCTGGATAACAAAGTGACACGCGCTTGCCGGTCGGAACGCCGAAAGAACAAAGGCCCCAGTGGCAACGGTTCAGAAGGCTCACTGGTGAACCGCGTGGCTCGCTTTAATCCGAACATGCCCTGACGGCTTAATCAAAGAAACGCGAAAGGCCGAGTGTCAACGACACAGACGCTTAAGTTCATTACAGAAAATGAGTTTAACTGTCTAAAAGCCAAAAGAAAGGAAGAACTAATCAGGGCACCCACGGCCCTTCTTCCTCTGCAGTCTTGGCGGCGAGGACGGACGCCAGCGACGACACCTCCTCCTCGAGCGCGGTCACCTCCGTCTCCGTCGTGCCAGGAGCGAACCCTTTGGCGAGGTATTTCAGGCCAATCTCGGAGTAGTGGGAGCGAGCGACCGCAAAGGCCCGGCGCACCCCGAGGAAGAGCCCGTCGCTCGCCATGGCCCGAGCCCGAACCGGGATGCGTTCCACCTCGGCGAGCAGCGAGCTCGACCCTCGCTCCGACCGTACTTTAAGGTCATCGAGCACGACGCCGACCACCGTACGGAGAGCGTCATGCTCGTCCCCCTCATGCAGCAGCTGCTCCTCAAGATCGCGCGCCTCGTTCTCCAGACGCTCGATCGTCGCGCGGTCCGCCGCCGCTGCTTCGCCCAAGGAGGCGCGCTGCGCCTCGGCCTCCTGGCGGGCGTCCCGCTCAACCTCAAGGGCTCGGCCTGCAGCCTCGAGGTCGCGGGTCTGCACCTCGACGAGCCCCCTGGCCTCGTCTCGCTCCGCCACCACCTGGGCCAGCTGAGTCCGGGTCCCCTCGAGAACGGCGGCGATGCGGTCCCGGTCGGCCCGCAGGCGCTCCGTCTCGCGGACGAGGCCCAGCCTCACTTGCTCCCGAGCCGCCGAGTCCCTCTCCCAGGAGATCAGGACGTCGCTCTTGAGCTGGTCAACTTCATCGGCATGCTCGCACGCCTCCTTGACCCGCCCCCGCAGGGACTCGATCTCCTGGTTGGCCGCGGCCAGCTGCCCTTCGAGCTCACCCCGCGCATCCGCACGGGCGGTGGCGACTTCTCGGCGGGCGGCCGCCAGCTGCTCCTTCAGGGCGTCGCGCTCGGCGGTGATCGAGGACAGACGGCCCCACGAGTCCCTCTCCCGGCGCAGAAAGAGAGACTTGTCCCGGCTGCGGGCCATCAGAGACTGCCAAAAACGAATCGGAGTCAAAATCGACTCGGGAAAAGAAGAAAGAGAAAACAAATGAAGGGAAGATTACCTCCCCGCAAGGGATGGCAACGTCGCGGAGGGCTTCCAGGGCGGAGTTGAGCGATCGAACCGCCAGCCCGACCCCGGCACGAACCCGGGAGGCCTCGTTCTTCTCCTCGGCGTCGTCCAGGGAAAAGACGACATCGCCCGAGGCGCGGTCGGTCCAGGTGACGCGAGGGCCCCCGAACTCCAGGGGATCATCCCCTTGCCGGACGATCTCGCGGCCCTCCGGGGCGTCAGCTGCAGTACGGGCCTCCTGACCCGAGCTCGACCCCACAATCTCTTCTCCCTCGAGAATAGCCGTCGCTCCCGCTCCATGGACCAAAGGCGCGGGGGGAGAAGACGTCGGCACCTCGCCCGAACCGGGCAGCGGGTCGGGCAGGGCGGCGATGGCGTCCGGCTCAGGGACGACCTCCTCCTCGCGGTCGGCAGTGGTCGGGGACGCAACCGGCGTTGGATCCCTCGGGGCTTCATCTCCTTCGCCCGTCCCCTCCCCGGACAAAAGCCCGACCGCTTGGGCCGAGGGAACGGGATCCTCCTGATCACGACCGGGACCGGAGGGCACCAACTCCTCCTCCCCGGGCGCATCCCCGTCCGGTGCAGCCGGCTCCGGCGGCACCACGTCTTCCGCCCCGGCTGAATCACCCGCGGGTGGGCAATACAACCCGATGAGGGCCTCCGGAACCGCCTCGGCCGAATGCGCGGACTCGGCACCCGACACCGCGGCGAGCTGCTGCTGGGGAAGGAGCGGATCGAGCACCCTCTCCACCTGGGGATCGCCCAGGTTGATCCCCCGACTCGTCGCCACCGCAGAGATCTGGCGTGCCAGCCTCTTGATCGGCGCCAGTCCCAAAGGAGCCGCCTGACTTCCCCTCCTGCGAACAAAGGGAAACCTCACACACGCGCCTCGACAGAGGCAAGAAGGACGAACGACGGAGGGGAAAGAGACTTACTGGTCCGACACGGGAAAGCCTCGGGACGGCCGCTTGGCCGGGGGAGCCACCCCCGACCCCGATCCCTCCGCTCGCGCTCGCTTTCCCAAGTCGCCCCTCGACGAAGCCCGCCCCCGGGCCGGCGAGCCCGCGCCGCGAAGAACCTCGCGCGTCGGCCGGGTCGGCGGTTGCGCAGGCGAGGGGCCGCGGCCGCCCGACGGTCCCGCAACCTCCGGCGTGTCCCGATCGGCCGAGGATTCGCGCCGGGGGGAACTCCACCCCGATCCGGTGGAAGACTCCGAAGCGTACTCAAAACCCCCCTCGAAGGGGCCCTGATCCTCTCTCCACAGCCCGTCCTGCCGGGCGCGCCGACGTCGCTCGCGGTACTCCGCCTCGGCTTTCTCGCGGGCCAGCCGCTTCTTCTCCTTCTTCGCCTCGGCCTCCGCCTTCTTCAGACGGGCGGCCTCTGCTCGCGCGCGGTTCGCGGCCCGAACGGCCGCGTCCTCAGGGAGCGGGGGCCGAGAGGGCTTGTAGACCAGGGGGTGCTGAAGAAGAAAAAACTCAGGTGGCTCGCCGGATCCAGAAATGAACAACGGAAACGAAAGAGAAATTCCCAGCGACTTACCGGGATGAGGGACTCTCCCATGGGGCGCATGACGGGGTGGTCCGGTATAGGATACCCCGCGGACGGCCGCCGCACCGCTTCGCGAAGGCGGGCACCCACCTCCTCATCGGGGAGGGCCCCGACCGCCATCACTGTCCCCGTCCAGTCCGCCGCCAGGTTCATCTGATCCAATCGCAGCCGGCGGGCCATCAGAGGGAGAACGCGGCGCGAGTGGTACGCCGCGATGACCCCGGGGCCGGTGACTCCCAGCTCGCGAAGGCGGACGATCGCGGCGCGAAGTCCGTTGAGGTGCGGCCGGTCCACCTTGAGGGGGCCCCAGTGCCAGCAATCTGGTTGACTCTCGATGAGCCTCCCTGTGAAGGCCGGGAAGGGAGCGCCCGAATCGCTCCGCAGGTAAAACCACCGGGGGTGCCACCCCTTGTTGGAGGTGATCAGTGGGAGCTGGAGGTAATTCTCCCCCTGGCCCGAACGCAGTCGGATCCCAGCGCAACCGTGTGGCCTCGGCCGTCCCTCCATCTTCACTTCCTCGACATGGAAGTAGGATCTCCAGAGATCGAAGTGGGGCTCGATTCCGAGGAATCCCTCGCACAAGGCGACGAACACGGCCACGTGAAGCAGCCCATTGGGATTGAGATGTTGAAGCTCAATCCCGTAGTAATGCAGGAGCCCACGGAGGAAGTAGTGGGGAGGAAGCCCCAAACCCCGCTCATGGAAGGGGACAAAGGATACCACGTACCCGTCGGACGGAGCGGGGACTTCCTCGTTGCCCGGCGCCATCCACTCCACGAGGTCGGTTCGCGGGCGCAGGAGCCCGCGCTCCACCAGACGCTCGAGCTCGCCCTCGGTGACGGAGGAACGGGACCAGGCCATGGCCGGAGGGCGAGGAAGGCGAAGGGGAAAAAGGTACAGGCTTTTCTTTGCAGATGGCGGCGGCGATTCGAGGGCAGGCGGGCGAAGGAAGAAGAAGGTCCGCCCCCTCCTCTCCGCCTTAAATGGGCAGGTAAGGGAGCAGGCGGGACGCCTCGGGTCTCTCACCCGCGCCGCGGCTCGTAGGGGCCACGCGGCCCACGACGCGCGCCCTCGATCGCCCACGTCCCCCACGTCCCGGGATTCGCGCCCAGGCTCTCCCTCTCTCTAAACCCTTCGCATTCCATACCCCGTCTCCTTTTTTATTCCGCATCTATTCCCGTTTCCTTTTCCTACGCATTTATTTTTTCAGGGAAAACAAAACAAACCTGGGCCGTTCTTGGGCCGGGGGGACACAACGCGGAATCGAGAAAAACAGCCCAAGAGTTCGAAGGCCGGCCCTAGGGTCCGACGGCCGCTCTGAAGCGCCCGAGCGAAGGGGCAGGAACGGGCGGGCCCGCTAGCGGCCATAGCCTCGGCACGCGGGTGCCGAGGACGCCCCGACCTGCGTTCGAGCCTAAGACTCCTGACCCCATGTATCTCCTCGAAGAGAGGCAACGAGCCCCTGTGATCGGTCGAACGATTACGGGAACTAAGGGGTCGGGAGCTCTGGGGATTTTCCGAGGTCGGTCACCAGTTGATCCGACGGTCCTCTCTCGGAGGAGGACCGAGGCCTCGCTCGATCTAGCCCGTTAGTAGCTCACCGGGAGCCGTGTTTCGGCCTACGTGGCAAAACGCGAGGCGTGCCCTAACCTTCCGTCCCGCGGAGGGATTGCGTGAGGGGAAGACGATAAAAAGACGAAACGGCCTCCCTCCCGACCACGGTCGGGGAGACACAGGGAAGCTGGAATCGCAAAAAGAGACCAATCGCGCGGTCGCAGAAAAAGGTCCAGAACCGACCAAATCCCTTCGTTCATAAATAAGGGTAAAAAGTACATACGGCCAAGGACCGTGGAATAGTACAAACGGATTTCGCCACCCTCGGCGGTGAGGTCGGACGGCGAAAGGCGCGGGGGCTTCGGTGCCACGAGAAGGGCCGAGCTGCTGAACGTCGCAGTCCTTCTTGTGGCATCTCCCCGCCCGCCAACACCATGGAGGGAGCTCGGCAGAGGCTCGCGCTGCGGCGGCGCGACGACGGAGAATCACCACAGACTCTCTCCATCGCCTCGGGACCGACCGGCGCCGGCGACGGCATCACATCGGCGCCCAAGGAAGGATGAGGAGCGCGCCGGTGGCTGTATACGACTCCTGCAACTGCCCTGGCGAGGCAAATGGAGGAGACGGCGACAGTTCCACCGGCGCACTCCCCCTCAAACCCAGTCCACCCCGAGGCAGGGAGGACCGACGGAAAGAGCCGCCGGGGGTGGAACCGCCCTTCACTTGTGACACCGAGCGGCGCCCCTCCACGCCGAAACTCCCTAAGGTCGCAGTCATTCTTGTGGCATCAGCAAGCTACTCTCCCGCCCCTCGGGCCGGGAGGACGCCCCCGAGGTGGCTCCCACGCCGGGAATCTCATGCTAACAAGAGAAAGAGGAAGCGGGATGACCGGATGCCCCAAGAGGAAGGGCCGGAGGACCCTATTTATAGCCCAGAAATGCCCGAGCCAACCCCCCGATAGGGCGTGGGGACGCGCCACGCGGCCCATCATTCAGGACGCCTGAGCCTCACGAGCGAACAGTGAGCTCGAAAAGGACGACGCGACGGCTCGAAAGGGAGGCAGAGCAAGCATGACGGAAGCACTGCCCAACGCAGCGGAAGCGTGTGCACCCAGATCGAGAAAGACGGTACCCCTGAAAAAAGCGGATCATGTCCCGGTCCGCTGGACAGAACGCGGCGTCGTCCTGCTGGGACTGAGCCGAAGTGACGGAAAGCTTCCGGGCGACTTGACAGCCCATCCGTCGGCTCGGGGGCTACAACCGCCGGGAACAAGAAAAGACAAATTTCACTTTAGCCTATAGGCGAACCAACTGTTCCCCTACAGGCTCGGGGGCTACACCCACCGGGTGCGCTCGCGCGCACCGGTGAAGAAAAAACAAATTTCACTTCAGCCTATAGGCGAACCAACCGTTCCCCTACAGGCTCGGGGGCTACACCCGGTGGCGTGAAAGACTTTCCTTAAAACAAAACATGAAAAAACGGTAGGTGGGTCATATCCGTTTCCCTCACTTTTCGCTGGTGTGGGCCCGCCCTCCGAAGAGAAGCACATTCGCCACGCGCCCCCGAGCCCCGTACCAGGCAGGCACCACAAGGAAGGAGGTGGCGTGTACCTACCNCCACGTGAGGAAGTTCATTGTGATATTTGGGAGCTAACAACAAAGCACTAGTAGAGATTGTGGACTTCTTGATTTCGAAGATTAAGGACATCATTAGTGCTTAGTGAGTAGCGAGTGTGCATCCACCTTCTCTCTTGGTCTTGTGTGGGTCAAGTCAAGTTCTTGCTTGTTACTCTTGGTGATTGACATCACCTAGACGGCTTGGTATTGGTGTTCTCGGTGATCTCTCAAATAGGCAACTTGTGAGAGGCCCAAGAAGGTGTACACGGCTTTAGAGTCCGCTGTTCCGGAGGGGACAAGCGACATCCACTAGAGAGCATTTGATCCTCATGTTAGATCAAGGGGGAGCACCACTCTCGTGTTGGGTGCTCCAACGAGGACTAGAGGAGAGTGCCGACTCTTCGATACCTCAAAAAAAAATCTGGTCTTCTATCTCTCTCTTTTACATTTGGCAATTTACTTTTCCGTATTTATATTTTTTAGAATTGTTATGCTAGACTAAAATTGAAACTAGGTTGCAAACCTCTTTCTACTGAGTAGATAGTTACACTAGCTAAGGATATGCACATGGGGTGATCAAGCTTGTTTATGTGTTTAATTCCAAAAAAGTTGGTTAGAAGCCTAATTCACTCCCTCTCTTAGGCATATTGATGCTTTCAGTATTCCATGATTTTTGTGAAATGACACATCCCTCATGCTTGCTTTAGGACTAAATCTGAAAGAGTACTGAGAATGACTAACGTAAGGATTATTTTGACCCGACTACGAGGAAAAGCAACACCTCCATTAGTCCAGCCATTTGCAACGGTAGAGGATTCCATTCTCCGACATGGAGGGAAAATAATGTGACAATGTTGAAACGTTTTCATGGTTTGATCGTTGAGACACATTCCCCCTTTTGTATGAAAAATATATTACACCCAATTACACGACTCTTTATTTTATGTTTCTTCGAAATATGGCAGCTACAAAATCACTGGTTCAAAAAATTACAAACCAATGCATGAGACCAATTCTCGGAACAAACTGGGACACATTTGACTAAGGTTATCTGTCATAGTTGGAACTTTAGAATGAGTAACAGCTGCCAGACCCTCAACATACAGTAGCCCAAGTGCCCAACCTTTAACACACATAGAGGTCATATAAGTCGCAAAAGAATTATGGTTGTTCATTTCAGCAGAGATCTTGCCAGATGCTCCCTAGCTGTGGCTAGGGCCTGAGATATCGTCTGCAAAGAACAGATCACAGGGGTCATGAGACATGCGCAGCCTGTGAAAAGGAATGTGATAGGATGGATAAAGTAATCACCTGCTCAGAAAAGGGGACAGAACCGTCAACAGCATTGGTTGCCACCTTCCCAGCAATGTTGTTCGCATCTGTTTCCAGGATGATCCTGCAAAAGTACATACAACCCAAATTATTTCAGTACATGCTCAATAAACAATGGTTTGTGCCTGGGTAACTACTGACTGCAACTTCTACTCCATAAGAAATCTGTAACGACGAATTAAAAGTAATCATGCTATCTTTCTAAACTCTACTGATTAGCTGTTGTATTATGTTTGACATAAGGAATATAGCAAATGTTGTCGTCAAAGCAACAATTTTCCTTCCATCAGTAACGCACTTTTGTGGGAATTAATCAGTACCACCTACGTTTTTCCCATCCCTATACGCACAATGGTGCACATCTGTCAGTGGTACAGTTTTGTGAGGTAACCCTGATAATCGTAACTGGCATATATTTAAGCCAAAGACTAAGTGGATATCAAAGATGATCACAAATGCAAGTATCGGTATAAGCAGTTCAAATAACTTAAATCGTTTCTTCTTCCATGCTAAGTATAACAACGATCCATAATAACAGATGTCATAAAACAGACAGCAGTGAGACCATGCCAGAATCTGTTTCCAATGTAGTCACACAGAAGGTCAAAAAGTAATCCAGATCTAGTAGCCATGGCAAAATCACAGATCATCTAATATAATACAGCATCGTAATTGAAATAGCACAATGTAAAACACAAATAATAACCAAAAAATAGCACAAGTGGCAAGAATCTTACCCGCCATCTATAATTTCATCGATGCAGAGAAGTATCAAGTCCAAGTTCTCAAGCGCAGTCCGCTTCTCAACATCACCCCTAAAGCACAGTAAGTAGGACTTCAAAACAACTGCATACAGAAACAATGATACAGTAATAACAGAAAATAGGTTACTACCTGAGTAGAAGACCAACAGAATCAGAGAAACCATTTAGTACACTTGCTAAGATGAGTTCATTCTCATCATCTCCGGCGGTGACAAAAAAGTGAAGGTCATGTACAAACTTGTAAACGACAATATAACCATCAAACAATGTTATCTCAGCTGCAAAGAACCAAAAATATGCATCAGGTAAGCATTTACTTTTGGACGGCAGGCACCCTCTGGTGCCCAAGTATACCAAAGGATAGTCTAGTTCAACTCAGCCATCAACCTAGTGTATGAAGTTTGATTCAATGCCTGGAATGGTGCATGGGCAATAAGGCTGCCTCAATGCAACTGATAACATGATTACCAACAATATAATAGCATGCAATGCAGCGTACACGGCTTAGCTATTGCTGAAATTCAGTTACCCTAAAATGTTAATTGGATAGCTCAGACCAGTAAAGTGATTGAACAACTGTTAACAAAAATCAAATAACAGGTTTCAGACAAGAAAATTTGGAAGTGGTTGAAGGTACACCTGTAGTTAATTGAACATGAAACTAAGTCGGTAGTATAACTTAGGCATATGCCTGATTACAATTAAACTGAGAAAGATGAATAGCTCAATATATACTGACATATTGGACATTTTAGGGTCGAAATGTCACCAAGTTGTTGAAATTGGTAAAAGCAACGACATAGCTTACAATTTCAAATCTTGTTGCCATGATAGTGATGTTTGATTGTGCATCTAACAACTAAGAACAAAAAATACCTTCTGTCCGTGCATTTGTCTTCAGAGTTTTAGTAAAGACAGATTTTTCATAGGCCAACTTTGACGCATTAGTTGGCCAATCATCTGAGAAATACTTGACAGCAACACGCTTCCCTTCAGAATCCAGAAGCAAAATATTCTTCACAGAAGGACAAGATTGCTGTGTAGCAGAAAAATCATTGCATTACCTTCCTGATAGGACTAAGTCATCCAGGACAATTGACATGGTTTCAATAATTCTATGGAAGTGAAAGAGAGAAAGGATCCAGGACATGCATGTTTTTGAAATCATGCAACAATATAACTCATCTTCAAGATGGAAACATATTTTGACTTTGTAAATGCACAAACGTCAAGATTATACTTTCTTGCGGGCTAATAAAGTAAGCTATTCTTTTACCCCCACAACAGAGCAACTATTCTAAGTTTCTAACAAATTAATGATTTTGATTCCATTTCAAATTCTAAATACCATGACAAATGGGGCGAGATGGATTACCCTGGCCTGTCATAAGTGTGCAACAACAGTGCAGAGGGGAGCACTTAATATAGAAACGTCATATACTACAGTAACATATATCATCTTTGATTTCCTTACTAAATGGTATTACTGTTTCAGAGTAAGAATATAGCAACAAACTATTCATATGCCATAACTTTTATGAACTTTGCAATACAGATTGATGGTACTACTAAAAGACAGATCACAATGTTTTTAGAAAGCACTGGCAGTCAATTCACACTATTTAGTTAAATCATGATTACATGCACAATCAAATGACACAATTGGACTACTACAGCATTCCAAATAACAAGTTTCAAGGTCCCTCGGCAAAGGTGCACAGCTAGACATGTTTACTATCTCTGAAAGTTCTCTCCCATTCATTTATTTTCCGTTAACCTATAACTATTAACTGAATTCACATTTGTATATGAGAAAATAGTAATGATCCAGTCTCGGGTTCCCAAACAAATTTAGCCACAGATGATCAATCAGATCTAAAATGGACACCACATTGCCCACCATCAGTAATTCAGTACATCAAAAATATAATTCTCTAGTAAAAGCAGAAATAACTGGCATGTACATTGCCTGCAAATGCAATTCTTGGGTAAAATAATAAACACAAACAAAAGGAAATTACAACGGCAGTACGGAGTAACAACAGAAAGTACAAGGATCTGCCTCGCACCTTGGAGAAATCCGCCATGGCGTATCGTCCTCCCCTATTCCACCCTTCACACAAAAGGAGCGTAAAGATCACCAGTTTAAGGCTCACGAGGACGACGCAATAAGCAGATCCACAACAGAATGGACATATAGGAGAAGTAATGCTTGGATTTCAGAGTAGCAGCAGAGAAAGATCCGCGACAGAATGGACTTATAGGAGAAGTAATGCTTGGATTTCAGAGTAGCAGCAGAGAAAGAACAGAACAAGAAATCCGTCCCAAAAGGCTACCGCGTCCGAACAGGGGCGGATCTAGTATAGAACATGGGCGTATATAGGTACCACCGATATTTTGTTCGAGAAGTTGTGGCATATGCATGTAATTGGGTCAGATCCGAGTACAAATAGCTTGCACAAGGGTTTGCGGTGCTCGGTTTCGCGAGGGAAGAGGCGTACCTGGTGGACCCTCGTCGCCGGTGAAGATCGGCGCCGCTCGCCCAGTCGTCGACGGAAAGAAGATCACGGGAAAGAGGGGAGAGCCGGAGAGGAGATCACGGGGAAGAGAAGTAGATGGGATCGGGCTGGGTTTTCAGTTCTGTGATTCAGAGGGAGGCGCATTGGGCTGGGCTCATTTGGTGCTATCGGATGATTGGGCTTGATGGCGGTTAGCTTCGGCGGACTCGGCTCGGTTTGGGTTAGTGGGCCTCACCGGACACAAACAAAATCGGCCCTGCACTGCAATGTACGTAGTACATGGCACATGCACGAAATTCTTGTCCTTTTTTTGCCCCTTCGAACGAATTGACTGAACGACAGTATTGTTCTAGGATGCAAGAGCGATATTGTCTCAGTCAGGGACTGATACAGAAAATTGAGCTATTAATGTTATCATATATAACAATCTCGCAGAACCAATGAGCGAAAATTCTGATTCTTCAATCTTTCTCTTCGAATTGCCTGAACTACATTCACCTGAGCTTTCTCTTCGAATTACCAGACTATCTCAGTTATCATCTGAGCTTTTCTCTAAATTATTTTAGTTAATCTGCTGTTGCAAATTAGCAGGATGCAAATTATTTTAGTCACATGCTTCTCTGTATTCCCAAGCTCACGCTGTTCGTTTGTATAAATCTTTTACTGTGGTTGTGGTCATATTTTGGACATGTACATTATCAATGCTATACGAAAACGACAGGGTACTGCGCATGAATGTCCCCTATTTTTATAATGTCCTTTGAAATCACTACCCACCTTAATTATTTCCCCTGTCCTTTACTTGCCGCTGTCAGTTGTGAGGTGCTCCGAGGAATTGCCCCAAATCTGGCGAAAATCCATGATGCACGAAACACCGAAGAGGCAAGACATACAGTACAGATGGAGTTATGCAGATGCTATCATTCTACACGCCCATTGAGCTGTTTTGGTTGGGATTGTTTGATCGCTACCCAATTGGGGGAGGCAATCGGCCATCAGCTCTCCTCGTCGTCGCTGCCGTCGTTGTAGCTGCAGCACAGCGCCTGAAGAGCGGCACTAGTCTTCGTCTGCCCACCGGATGCTTTGCCCTCCGACGAGGTCTCCGTGAGATGATCATCGTCGTGTGCCTTGCCCTCCTCCGGTACAGCCGTCATGCATCTCCGCTTGGAGACAATGACCATGGGCCTGTCCGTGGCATCTTGCCGCTGCTTCCTGTGCGCTTGGTAGGCCACGGTAGTCTTGGCCAAAGACGCCGCCGCCAAGAAATCCTCGTCATCGTGGTCGTCGTCTTCTTCCTCGATCCGCTTCAGGTAGCGAGCGGAGTTGCGGAATCGGATGGATTTGACGAGCGCCTCGTCATCAGCTTCCTGCAGCTCCAGTCCTCGCGGCGCCTCGCGGCCGTCGATGGCCCGGCACTGGTTCTGCAGGGACTCGAGGACCTGCTCCGGCGCGACACGGGCGCGCCTGGCGTTGATCGAGCGCGCCTCCTCCAGCGCCGCGTCAGCGTCCATCTCGCGCCTGCCGTCGCGCGCCCGGCGCTCCAGCGCAGCCATGGCGTCCCCGCCGGCCTCCCGCGCCGCGGCCTCGTCGTCGCCCGCGCCGCGTCCGCGGCGCGGCACCAGGGCTCCAGGCCCAGCGTGGCGCCGGACTCGATCGCGTAGCCCGAGCTCCCGGGGTCCGTCTTGAAAGCGATCTCGGCGGAGCAGCGGGAGCACCGGATGTAGAACCGGAACACCTGGATGGCGCCCAGGTAGCGCTCCCCGGCGGCGTCCTCCTTGCGGGCGTTGAACTTGGTGCCGCGGCCGAGGTACTCGCCGCAGGCGGCGCAGCGGAGGGTCATGGGCAGCATCATCCGCACCTTGATCTGCCCGTGATCCGGCCGCCGCCGCCGCGGGATCTTGGACGGGTCGAAATCGTGCGGGTAGTACTTGTTTATCACCTTGCGCTCGCCCATGTCGCCGCGCCGGCGACGGAGCCTGATCCGAGGACAATGTCGATCGCGCGAGGCGGCGGCGCGATTGGGCGGTCGAACAGGGGGATACTGATCGGGAGCCCTAGCCGCTTCCAATTGGAGCGCGAGCGTGTACGAGTACGTAGACGTATGTATCTTTTTTATTTTTTTTTGCAAACTGAACGTCGTCCGAGTCGAATCACCCGACCGATAGATGATAGTCCGCACAGTGCGAGCACCTGCGTACGTACGTACAGCGTACACGTACGTACTAGTTCCGTTTTCTGTACGTCCGACTCGTCTGGACTCTGGACGACCAACGTACGAGTACGACGCACACCAGGCAGGCAGCGTCGCTATTTATAACTACACTACACTAGTTTTTTTTTTTTGTCCATGCGTTGCTACGGGCTAAACAAATTTTCTCTACGAACATTAGTTTTCAACGGCATATAATAACTTAGAATGAGATCCTAAAGTTAAGTTTGAGCACTACACAATTCTAAGCAATACAACGATTTACAAATTTGCTAGAATAACACTTTCCTACCATGGCTATCAATTTTCAAACTTGCTAGCAGCTTGAGGCTTGAGGCATAGCTAGTTCGTTAGGCTGCGATTCAACATTCAGATAAATCGAAAGATGATGGAATGGCAGTAGATGGGACTATGGGAGTGGCTGACGACAAGCATCGGTTTCCCATAATTATCATTGGTTTAAGAAAAATCTAACATTAGCATGCAGAAAATCAACGGAAAATTTTCAGAAGCGGACACGAGGCCTCGCGAGATAAACAAGACTACCTCATGCATCTAGAATTCTGGATCCCACCATTTGTGGCTACCTGAGCAAAATCAGACAAAACGAACGAAATCATAGGTAGAGTAAGGAGCAGGTAAGGCATTAACGTGACAAATCGGAGCAGATCGAAGAAGAAAATAGGCACCCAAATTCGAGCTAGAGGGGACTCGAACTTGGATGGTTAGGGTGCACGACGACAACACCTTCCACCCTAACCAGTTGAACGAACTTGGGTGGCCCGTGGCCGCACGCGAGTGCTAGAGACACGACGGCACGAGACAGAAACGGGAGACGGAGACGGGAGGCTCATGGCCACGGCGCCTTGCGCGTCGCGAGAGAGAAACGGAGGTTTCATGGCAGGAGACAGGGGTGATGGGCTGGAGCGCAGCCCATGGCCCACCCCCTAGATCCGTCCTGTCGGGGCAGGGGCACCGTTCTGCAGTGGGGCGGAACCACGCGGTGTCGACGTCCCCCTTCAACAATTAGTAGTAGTAGAGATAAACTCAAATAGACAATCAACCGTAACAGCATAAATCACTACCGGAAACTCACACTTTGCCGTGTGCTCGGTTGTTTGCCGTGTGTTTTCTATCGTGCACACGGCAAAAAAAAAAGGCACACGGCAAAGCCATACTTTGTCGTGTGCTTTGTTTTTGGCACACGGCAAAGCCATACTTTGTTGTGTGCTTTTTTTGGCACACAGCAAAGCCATATTTTGTCGTGCGTTTTTTTGGCACACGGTAAAGTATGCCGTGTGTTTTTATTTGGCACACGGCAAAGCCATACTTTGCTGTGTGCTTTTTTTGGCACAGGACAAAGCTATACTTCAAAACACATTTTGAAGTAGTAAATCAATTCAAATTAAAAAGTTTTGAACTACAAAGATGCATAACTTTTCAAGATGTACAACTTTTAGTTTGGTGATTTTTTCATTCGACAAAACGATTGTAATATTGTTCACAAAAATCTATATCTATCGTATAGTTTCCTAAAACTAAAAGAGAGATATATAAGATTTGTGAACAATGTTACTACCACTATGTCCGATGAACAAATGACATACATAAAAGTTGTAGATATTCAGAAGTTATGCAACTTTGTAGTTGAACTCTTTTTAATTTGAATTAGTTTTGCCAATGAAAAGTATGTTTGCAGTTCTCAAATTTGAAATTTGAGTTTTTTCAAAAGACCTTAGATGGAGAAACAGCCAAAATGAGAGTTGTAAATCACAATTAATTATGAAACTTTGTAGTTGACAATTTTTTTATTTGAAATCATCTTGTCAATGAAAACTAAGTTTGAATTTTGTCAAATTTGAAATTCAAATTTTATAAACAACCTCAGATGGAGAAACTACCATAATAAAAATTATAGACTTCAAAAAGTTATGAAACTTTGTAGTTGACAACTTTTAAATTTGAATTTGTTTAATGCCTCAAATAAGCAATTTACACTCGGTTTAGTATAATATGGGAGGAATCAATCTAGACAAAGGTGAGAGTGTGGTGCAGTGGTAGAGGAGGTTACACATGAGAGAAAAGGTTAAAATTTCAAATCCCACAGATGACAATTGTTGGCCTTCCTACATTGGAAAAAAAATATTTTTGCTACTTTTTGGATTTTATTTTTGTGCCTAGAAAAACACTTTGTGCCCAATAAAAGACACATGGTAAAGCCTTCGCCGTGTGTATTTTAGGCTCTGCCGTGTGCCGAGGGGATTCCGATAGTGAATCTGTTTAACTACATAAACTCATTGTTGTTGACACAACCATCAAGCTAGTAATTGATCTCTACGTGGATGCACAGTTAAATAAGTTATAGTGCTATTTACGCAATGCAAAAAAAGGCAATATAGCTTATTACAAAAAAAATAAGGAAATATAGTTTATTAGATCAAGTTAAAAGGTAGGCTGTACCTCCCCAGCTGTATCAGCATTATCCAAGACAAATCCCATGGCCTCTTTTATTTGATTCCTCTCTAATGTCAATGATCGTAGCATGTCCTCAAATTCATCACGCTGTGAGTCAGTCAGTGTACGCTCTACTTCAACACGCTGAAGAAGGGGACAGCAGATTAGCCTTGTAACAGAACCATTTATGTTTATTTTTGACATCAACAGAACAACTATTTGTGCTATATCAGAAGGTGCAAAGAAAAAAAATGCTGACCAGGTCTAACAAACACTTACCCTGCTTCTGCCAGCAGCAAATGGAGACTCCTTTTCACGTTCACGGCTTCTGTTGGATGACAAGGGAGGTGGAACACACCTGAATAGCACATTGCATATTACATTTTGCCAAGACAAAGTCAATAAGCACATAATTTCATGAATTGGTCCTATTAAATATCATTATTACTGTGTAAAGATATTGCCTTCCACTTCCTGTGGTCATGATGTATGGTTCTGTTCTTCATCGTTGTAAAGTATCACCCTATGTTACAACATCACAAGCTGTTAGCACTCCATCAGCACAATCAAGTTGCTTGAAAATTTATGGATGTAAGGGCAGCCGCAGCGGGCCAATAGCCGCTCTCTACAAGGGTTCCACGTCAGTTTTCTGTCCGAGCTGGAGGAAAGAGATGAATCGGGCGTCGCTGGCTCTGGCGAGAGCCGTTAGCGTGCCTTTCCACGCGAAGCGGGTCCCACCCATGTGAATGTGTTCTCTGCGTTCTGTCTGCGCTTCATGTCTCACACTCTCAGCGTCTCTCCCTCAAGCTCCAGGCCTGCACGGCCGCACCTCCGCCATGGCCGTCATGGTGCATTCGCCGCCTGGTTCGGCGCACGGCACAGTTCGGACGGCGAGCTGCGTGGTGTGCTGCCGAGTGTAGGATTGAGCGATGCGGGTCA